>JAQYXR010001656.1:0-28300 GCA_030545055.2 Neoaliturus tenellus | reverse complement strand
CTAAGGACTCAATAGATGACTCAAGTCCCCTTATATTTTGGTGAAAGACAGCTATTGATTAGGATTTACATTGTTTGTATGAGAAAAATAATTTAAGGTTGGTTTGGTCTAAAAAAATGAGGGGTTTTCGTTTGAGTCGCTTAAACTATCAATTACAATACATGGGTCATCTCCATTTCTTAACCTAAGCACCGCACTTGAATTTTGATCACATTTGCTCTGCTTTAGGGCCTCACAAAATGTGAGGTCACCCGGCACTATTTTCACAATTTCACAGGAAGGTGAGTTGTCTGAAGAGGGCTGAACATCTATTTGTGTAGTATCTCGTGTATCTTTAAATAGTATCTTTAAACATCAAACAAGACTGTAGCCTACATGAAGGTGTAGACCTAGGCTACTGTTTAACAGTCATCACAATGACTCGAAAATATCAAAACTTGCATATAGGCTAGGCCTAATGAATGAAATAGACCTTTTTGGTCATAACCCTAAGTTATTACTCAAAATATTACTATCAATGTAGTATTCAAACAAAAAATGAGCGTGAAATTACCTAATTCTGAGAGAGAAAATTTATCTAGGTTGTAAGCAAATTTGAAAATACATATTGAAAAAAATTTTCTCACCAAAACAAATAGGTTGTTACAAATGTAGCCTATTGATTGACCGACTTTAGAGCTAAACAATAGGCCTACCTTAAGTTAAAACTTGGTTTGATACCGATAGCCTTGTAGTGAATTTATTTTGGATGAGACCTACTGTAGTTAGTAGAATATATGAAACTATATTATATAGGCTATTATATATTATAATAGGCCTATAATACACAAAATCATACAAATATGAAAATTGTATCATATTTAACATAATACAACTCAAGGACAGCTCAAACATGCACACTAAAAACACAATAAAATTCTTTATGCATCATTGTAAAGTATTTGTCCAAAATGTAAAGTCTAATTCTAGTTTTCAACAAATACTGAACAAAAAAATCAATATATGCCTACATTTCTATATTAAACAAAAATCAAATTAACATTTTTCATGCATTCCTAGGAATAAAGTGCTAGGATTTTACTGTTAATTAATTTGTATTTTAATTCTGAGTAATATAACAGTTCACTCTGTCCGTGCGAGTATCCGAATCCGAATAAATCCGATCCGAAGTCAAATTTCACCATCCGCACACCTCTATTTACAAGTAACATATTTTAAAAGATATTTCATCGTTTTATATATATATATATATATATATATATATATATATATATATATATATATATATGTGTGTGTGTGTGTCCTTAGTTGAATTACAAACCGACTCACCAGGCAATTGATTAATGATTCGTTTGACTCCTTTGGCTGTCTCGTTCATTTCGGCGAGTAGTTCAATTTGGTACTTAAATAAAACAACCCCAACAAATCGGCTGTACGCTAGGTTTGCACTGTGTGTAGTCTCTAGTATATTAGAATATAACCTCCTTGGGGCCAAATGCTTGTTTTCCTTTTTGTAGGGCATAAACTTTTAGGTAAATTTTTTTAAACCCTTACAATAGCATAGCAATCCAAAAATGGCCGCCATAAACAAAACACAACAAAAAGTTAAAAAAAAAAATATTTTTCAGGTCCTGAAGTATGATGGAAACATTTAATTTGTCTTTATATTAAAAATTATCAAGCAACCAATTAGTTATTTTTTTTATAATTTTTGATTAATCGACCAGAACACGGGCTGTTTGCCCAACCCGAGCGCCTCAGATCGCCGGTCATGATTGTCTTCGTTCAATGGAGCTCGCTGTAAATTCCGATTATTATTCAAAATCACGCATTTTTGTAGAAATTCCAGTATAATTCCCTTATTTTTTACACCAATAAAAAATCCTGTATAATTCCCGCATTTCCCAGAATTCCCGTTGCGTAGACACCCGGTTTGAGTGTACTCCTGAATGAAATTGAACATAATACACCTATCGGTAAACATTGATGCCTGTAAACCTTTCAAAAGGAACACTAGGGTAAAATAGTCAATTTGCTATAACCAAGTAGATCCATGGATAGAAATATGTTTATAAAACAAATTTAAAAATACACTTACAACTACCTACCAAAAAACTGAAAAAATGGAGGTTTCCTTCAAATTTAATAGGTACACCGATTACAAAAAAAAATTTGAAATATACATATCTATACTTATTTAATACGCTTTTGTGTTGAGCACTCCTCCTACAACTTTCAACCGATATTTCTAGTAAAGTTTTTGATGTCGTTGGATAGGCCTTGGTCTGTAGTTGTTTCTGCCAAAAATTGGTGAAAATCAGACTTAAAATAAGGGTGCTATCAACAAATTAAAATTGAAATTTTCCAATTAGAATAACATTGGGATTGGGTTGAGCATTTCAAAAATCTGTTGATGTATAGCTGTAAATAAGTGTAGTTTTTGGTCATTATTTTATTCACAATATTGGATTGGTCGGATGTCATTGATTTATAACTAAAAGTAACTTTTGTAGGCCTATTGTATCAAAATAAATTGCTTGATTTTGAGCACCATTAACACTAGTTCCATATAAAATCTCCAAACAAATTTCTTTTAGGATTCCAACTGATTAGCTAGTAGACAGTACTGACCAGCGGGAAGGTGACCTGTCGCAGCTGCCCGTTGCTGGTGATGAGCTTCTGCAGGTTGGCAGCGATGACAACGATGTCGCGGCCATCAACGAGCCCCGCCCCCACCAGCTCCGTAGCGATGCCTTCCGCGCTGTCCTTGCCCACCAGGAACTCGAACCTGATGTCGTTCAGCTCCCGCCGCGAATTCCTACCACACATTCACATCGTCATGGCAACTGAATAGAAGAAATAGACAAGTTATAATTTAGGCTTTGAATTTGTCAATTGTCAAAAATAGAAAATTGTCATTTGTTATTTGTAGAAAATAATTTGTCAACAATTAATGTTAATTAAATCAGCCGCTTGAGATTGGTAAAATATTATATGCACAAATTGTATATTTTTTAGTTTGGGCTTGAAATAATTTTATTCAGCTTGCATCTCAGTTTTGGCTAGGGACTTCTCTTTAACACATTTTCAGCAAAGAATATTTTCACAAACCCTTAGGGCACCCTAAGAAAAGCCTTTTCCTGATTTGTAATTACTTATTGAAATCATGAATACTATCTATAGTAACAGCCGCACTGTCCAGGGAAAACTAAATGTCCAGAAAATATTATCTCTATATTATTTGTCAACAATTAATGTTAATTAGATCAGCCGCTTGAGGTAAAATATTATAAATGAATGCACAAATTGTATATTTTTTAGTTTGGGGTTGAAATCATTTTATTCAGCTTGCATCTCAGTTTTGGCTAGGGACTTCTCTTTAACACATTTTCAGCAAAGAATATTTTCACAAACCCCTAGGGCACCCTAAGAAAAGCCTTTTCCCTGATTTGTAATTATTGAAATCATGAATACTATTTATTGTAACAGCCGCACTGTCCAGGGAAAACTAAATGGCCAGAAAATATTATCTCCTATTGGGCAGTGCAGTAGAAAGTTCAAGTTTCTTGCTCAGATCCTGGTTTGAAAGTAAACCAATTTGAAAGAGTTGTAGCTTGGGATAATTATGCCTCCGAGGATGGCATAGGGTCCATGTGGGTGTGATTGACCACCCAACCATTTTCTTCATGAATTAATATTTCTGTATAAATAATAACATCCCACACCACAAAAATATATTACAATTTTTTTTAGAATCTACAAATAATTATCAGAATACCTAAGTTTAACCCAGAACCACATTACAGATTACATTACAGTTGAACCTCCCTTATCCGACCTCACGATAACCGACTCCTCCCAATATCAGAACTCTCCCGCCGTTTCTGAGCCTGTCAAAACGTGAAAGACTTATTCTTTGCACTACGATTTGTTTTACACATACGTATACATATTGTTGTTTTTCGGTTATAATCATGCTGTTCCAATTAATGTATTATTGGTGACAATAAAGTTATATTACAATAGCTGTTTTTCTACCCAGGAAATGCGTTTTATTTGCTCCTTTTGGTATCTGACTTTTTGGCTGTTTTGACCATGGCCCAATCCCGTCTTGGTAGGATATGGGAGGTTCTACTGCATAGTCAAATATGTCCTCCAACACAATCAAGAGTTGTCATGTTTTTTTTTTTTATAAAAAAGCTAAAAACTAAAAAAAAGAGAAAGAAAATCTTACTTTAAATCATCAATTATAAAAGGGACATAGGGTTCAGGACGCCTGGAAAATAATAAGAAAAAAGGTATATGAAACAATTTCTTTGTATGAACATTGATTAGAATCTATGGTTATTCAAACTTATTAATCACAAATTTGTACAGAAAAGCACTACAGTAGAAGCGCTCAAATCCCGCCACCTGAAGACCGGACCACCAGCCGGATTTGAAAATGGCAGGATTAACCGGCCGTTTATTATAGGGGTTAATAGACCTGTATTATATGTGTGTACCAACAATAAACTATTAGGGAGTATTTAACAATAGAGGGTCTCATTCTTTCCCAATCAATCCTGGGTATCGACTTTGTAACAATCATAATTTACTCGCTCAGACATAATAACGCCAAAATGATGATCGGACAATGGACAAGCAGTCGCTAGCGATGAAACTGCGTTTAATGGACAATAGGTCATCTGTCAATGAAAGCCCTAATTTATAAATCGGATCATAATAGCGACAGAATCCGACTAGTGACCTAACTTCCATGTTACATTGGGTTGCGAATCACAAAAAAAAGATAACGATCAAAAATAGAAAACGAACACAATGTTTGGGAAGACATCCAATAAGGAATAGTCAGCAATGATGACCCGGTGTGCAGGAAGTGTGGGCAGTCAGAAGAAACTCTAGATCACTTGCTGTTTGACTGCAGGGAGCTGTAAGGGGCTAGAGAGAGGGCCCTTGGTGGATTGTGTAGAGACACTTTCCTTCCTCAAGAGGAGCTTGTTTGCAGGCTGCAGAAGTTTATCAGGTTTCTAATCTGGGATGAGCTCTGAAACACATACGGGGAGCGCAAAAACCACTTGTGGCTGACGCGCCTTAGGATCGAGTCCACCCCATTGAATGAATCAATGAAATGAACGAATAGTCAGGAAAATGGCAATTGATCTGACTTTAGTGATATAACATGGAACAAGTTGACTCTTGTCTATTTTGGCCGTGGGAAACGTCCATGGCTGAACATTTTATATCCGAAAGACCGCAGCCGGATTATCTGGCAGCCAAACCATCCGAGGCCAGACTAGAGGGCTTCTACTGTAGCAGCTAAAGTGTTGTCTCACAGTAGAATAGTTCTACGCTAAGTTGAAAACCAACTCATAAGGCAAGTGGACTCCCAATCACACATAAACAACATAATAATGTAATATTTTTATTGCCATTTTTTTATTTATCTACACCAAAGACATTTTGTTAGAGAATGTCATACGTTTTGGGAAAGCAGTCCAAACCATATGACCATTTAGTTAAAAAAAAAAATTTCTTTAAAAATTATAAAATAGATTCTCTAAGTGACTTCTTGTTTCCTTTTACATTTCTTTTACTAAGTTATTAGAAAAAACTACTAACAACACCTCTAACAAGTTTTTTTTTTTTTTTTTCCTGATTTGTTCTCTTTTAAATTTAAAACTTTTTCTGCGTGGAAAGAGGATTTAGTACAGTACAATACGGTATGCTAGTTGACGGCTGACTCACCTCATGCGCAGGACCAGATTGATGGGTATAGTTGTGCTCAGGGCCTCGTTTTCAGTCTCGTGGTCGCTTCCGCTTGAGTTTCCACCTTCTATGTTGTTCATCGGCTTCTCTGCCCCCTACCACATCAACACACACTTGTTAATATCCCTAATTAGTTTGATATTTTTAATTTCCAACAAGGATTTTGTAAATCTGGATTGTAGAATTTAAAATGAAGACCGAGTATTTGTGGAGGATTATTTTTACCACTCATGCCAAAACAACTATAAACTTAGCTAAAATGATGGATTAGCAGAAATTTTTCCAAGGATCTCACCTCCTCATCGGAGGAATGGTCTCCCTCCTCCTCTGAGCTCCAGACCCACTCTCCCGTCACCGTGCGGTGAAGTCTCCCTGACGCCCCGGGCTGCCTCTTAGTGGCCTGCAACAACGAGGAAAATAATTTGTTTTGTGCTCTACATGGATAATGTTACACTATATTATTCCAAAGATTAAATTATATTATAGGTTATATATTTATTTAAGAATTAATTTAATTAAATATGTCAAAAGTTGTAGAAATAAAATAAATTTTTTTATTAAAACACAGGAAACAAATACATTTATAAGTTATGACCTGGTCATTAGAGCGTTCCCTTCCTTAGTAACTATCAGTTCTTGTTGGACACTAAATCGAGTAGAGACGAAGAGGTATAGGAGGAAAACAAACCTTCTCCCTATACCTATACATAGATATTTTAGTGGCGGTTCCCATTCCATGCCGAGTGCTGCTTCCACATGTCAACATACATCATTTTACCTCACAGAAAAAATTTTTTTGAAATTTTCTAATATTTAAGTTACTTCACAGAAAACCTACTCATTTTCATGCAATGTTCATAAGATAAATACTAAAATACAAAACATTATCACCCACATATCATTAAAATTAGAATTTTAAGATATTATTTATATATAGGCCTACTCTAAAGCAAGCAATATTTGCACGGGCAAACTTTTTTTTGCTCCAAGGATTTTTATTTTTTTGGTTGATTATGGGGGTTTTGGCCACCAGGAATCTATTGGAATTAGTCCAATGGATGGGAAAAATACGGTTTACGTCCTAGAACCCTTCAAAGTTCCCATGTTATCCTTAAAGAGAGTTTTAAAATGAACTCAAATAAAGCTGATAACTGTAGATGTAAACCAAGGTGTTATATCTTTAACCTGTGGCTTAGGAAAATTATACCAAAGTGCAGCACACTTTGGCCAGATGAGTGAGCGAAGCAAACGAGCTCGTTATAAAAAAAAAGAAGAGGGCGAGTGAGCGCAGTGAATGAACTTTGTGTGAGAACAAAAGTAATAATTTTACCAAGCTTAAGCTCGGCCTCCCCGGTACTTCATTGTAAAATAAATGAAATAGACTGTAATATTCTTGTTCCAGCATGTTCATAAGTTATTACAGAAAAGAATTTAAAAAGATTTTAACACTACAAAAAAAAAAAAAAGAAATCAGATTAATTCATAAATTAAAATATAACCAGTCCGCCAAATTTTATTTTAAAGAGTTGGGCATTTTTACGGTACACCCTTTATGTATTTTTGAAATGATAAAATATTCTTTGCAAATTGCTCAGACTCAAGAATTGTCTGCTTATAATTATACAAGGCAAAAATACGAGGGGCAAAAATTATTTAGATAAAGAACAACCAAGACTTGAACTTTGTAAAAATAAAACTTCATATATTAGAAACTATTTTTTTAGAAAACTTCCTAGCATTTAAAAAAATTAAAAAGATAAATCTAAATTTATGAAACAATTAAAGGCATTCTTACTTGATCTTGCACCTAACCGTATAGAAGAATTTATTAGTTTCAATTTTTAAATAATGTATAATTTTTGTAATGTATAGTAAAATGTTTCTTATTACCAATACAGGTAGTAAGTTACAATAGACTTGACACCATTCTTGTATATAAATTATAAACTAATATGATGAATAAAGACTCTTTGAATCTAGAATCTAACTTGAAGGCCTAACTTGGCATATAATAAAAAAATGTATTACTTTCATGTTTAAACACAAAAAACCTCTTCCCTGTTTTTATATTTTACTAAACTAAGCATTCGTCATTTACAATTTAAAGCTTAATATTAACAAAGGTCAGCAAACACAAAAATACCGAATGCTCCATGATGTAGAGACGGAAGGGCAAACTAATAAGACTCTGATATTTAACACTGATAGTTAAGACAAAAATGCAAAACACATTAATCTGCAGATGGGACATCTGATAGCTAATGTTTACAAGTTTCTAATGACATGTCAACATTCCCTAGAGTTAAATGATAAATAATAGTGGTAAGGGATGATTAGATGGTTGTACCATCCAGTCCAATCATCTAATGGAGTTACACTTGATCCAAGTGGATGCCATGCTTGTCACACTAACAATGACTTCAAAACTTTCAATAGACATACACTCACTAACTGAATGTTGGTTTACAAAGTACCACACACTCATTTTCAAAGTTTGTAAATTTATTGTTCTCTATTTTTCGTATTTTTCCCTATAACAGGAATTAAAAAAATATTTACAAAAAACCAAACATATTTCCACATAGGAAATAAATGTACTGTGTTGTTTCTGTATGTAGGGAAAAATTGCTTTCAATTTGTAAATCTTCGATTGTTTGTATAAAAATTAGTGTAAAAGTTTTAATACTCTACTTTAAAAAAAAATTTCAAAATTTTTAAAAATTGTATTAAGAGGGATTTCATTCAATTTATTTTAATTAATAATATACGTCTTTTTCATAAAAAAATGAATATGCACATGACTAAGTTATCATCAGTAGTTTTAACACTGTTAATTTTTAAACAGAATTTCCCATAGGGAATAAGCTATTACCGTAGGTCTCATGGTAAGACTTAAGCCCGGGACCATGTTACTTTTTCGTTTTTAGGTGCCTAGAGACCAAAAATAATAGTCATTAAAATTTTTATATATATTAATTGTATTTATTCTCATTATAAATAAACTAAGTACCCTTTTTAATTTTTAAAAACATTTTTATTTTACTGACTAAATAAAAATGTCAGTAAAATAAAAATGTTTTTAAAAACTAAAAAGGGTACTTAGTTTATTTATAATGAGAATAAATACAATTAATGTTATAGTAGCCCTACTCACTATCATCTTTGTTATATATATATATATATTTGTATATGTATGTACATAATATACACACATATATATATATATATATATATATATATACTATTAATATTAAGTACATTATAATAACTGCGCACCCCTTTTTCATATTAAATTATTTAATTGACAACTAGTTTCGGCTCTTTAGGCCATTATCAAGTCAATATAAACAAATAACCTTAAAACTAAATACAACAACTTCTTATCAACATATGATTACACTTATATGGCTAAGTTTAGTTTCTGGTTGGTATATTATTTCTTCTTGAGTGATTACTATATTAAATTATTGATTTTCATAGGTCATCTGATAAATCTTCTTAAATATGGCATTTTCTTGATTTACATGCGTTGTGTTCAGTAGTTTGTCGGGCCATTTTTTGTTTTGTATATATATGAAAAAATCTTCTTTAACATTTAATCGATCTTTGTTATTTTCATAGTCAAGTATTTTAACATCGTCATTAATATTTGTGTATTTATGTTTTGCTTTTAAAAGGTGGTCTGCATAGTTAGATTTCATGGACGTCATATTTTTTGAATTAAAAGCTTGAATGTGTTCTTTATATCGAGTATTGAAATTTCTCTTTGTTTGTCCAATGTATACCTTATCGCAAGTACCACATGAAATTTGATAAACACCAGCTTTGTCGTAATCATTCACATTTATTTGTCTTCTTCTCATGTTTTTGCCGGGCGTTTTGTATCATTCTGAATGAGTTGTTTTTCGTTCTATAACTCAGTTGAATTGGGGAATTTCTGAACGTCTGTCTTATTGCTTTATTTAATATAGTATATATTAAATATATACTATATTAATATGAAAAAGGGTGCTCAGTTATTATAATGTACTTAATATTAATAATATTAGTAGCCCTATCGAAAGAATTTCTTGCTTTCCAAATAGAAATGGTTAACAACCACAAAGCTGTTCACACATACAAATACCTTTGGTTGAAAGAACAAAAAATACGAGAAGATATACAGTTCAACAAAACATGTTTATCAAAAGGTTTGGTCCCACAATATGTACAACTGCATACGAAATCAACTTCACAGGCTGCTAAAAGAGCCCTAGAAACAGGTAAGAAAATATGGATCAAAGAAGAAGTTAATTACTTATATGCCAAACTGAAGAGAATAAATGAGTCTATGGAAAACGCATACAAAGATTTGACAGAACAATATCATAAAGAGAGTATAGAAGAAATTATACTAGATATTTCAAACTGGATAAAACCGATAATAGCAAAGAAAGATCAACACTTGAAAAGAAGTTGCATAATTTACTTGAAAGACAAAAAGATAAAGAACTAAAACCCTATGAAAAGATCCAATCTCAATTCTCTCCAGCATTGAAAAACCTCACATTGATTGATTTTACTGAAGATGAAACATCTTTACTCAATAAAAGTATAAAATACAACATCAATCTCGATGACAGAAAAAGAATAATCCAAGAAGACCTGATTGATATTGAAGTCTCTATAAGAAAGAAAAATATACACATCCAAGATCCTATCCGACACAATTTGATCCATGAAATTGAAAAATCAAAAATAAAGACGCTAAAGCCTAGTATAAAAAAGAAAGCAAAAGAAGAACTAAATATAGTCAATTCGATTTCTACCAAACTAAGAGAGACTAATTCTATAATTACCAAAGCAGATAAAGGTAATACAGTGGTAATCATGAATAAAGATAATTATAACTCTAAAGTAGAAGATTTTCTAAAAGATAACAACTTTGAAACTCTCACTTCCGACCCTACCGAAATTTATACCAAATCAATTAATGCTGTTATAATGAACTGCAAAACTATATCAAGAAAAGAGAAGGCTGAACTGAAAATGGAAAAGCCAAGAGCACCAATGCTACGCGGTCAACCAAAAATACACAAGCAAGATATTCCTATCAGACCAGTAGTAAATTTCCAAACTGCACCCAGTTACAAGGTATGTAAGTATTTACAGACTAAAATAAAGACCAGCATTACTTGGAATAATAGATTTGATGTATCAAACACATACGACCTTATTAACAAAATTAAAGACATTAAAATACCGCAAAACTCATTATTCATATCCTTTGATATTAATAATATGTACACAAACATTCCTGTACAAGAAACCTTAGAGATACTTAAATCAGACCTTATGAAAGTAAAACTTTAAAGAAAAACGAAATAGATGATTTGATTACTTTGACAAAAACATCGCTTAACCAAAATTACTTTAAGTTCAACGCCTCCTTTTATCTACAAAAAGATGGATTACCAATGGGTTCCCCAATTTCAGGATTGTTAGCTGAAATATTCTTACACAACCTAGAAATCAACAAAATTATCAATGAAGAAAACCTTTGAAAAACAACATAAAGTATTGGTTTCGATATGTAGATGATGTAATATGCCTATTCGAAGGAAGCAAAGAAGAGTCAAAGGATTTACTTACATATCTTAATTCTTTATCTAAAACCATAAAATTCACATCAGAAGTGCAAACAAACCAAATAAATTTCCTAGATGTATCAATATCACAAAAAAATGGGAAACACGATTTTCAAATATATCGCAAGCCAACGACCACAGAAGTTATTATACCGTCAGACTCAAATCACCCGTGGTCCCAAAAAATGGCGAGTTTCCATGCTATGATATACAGACTACTAAATATCCCGATGGACGGAATCAATTTCAAAAAAGAAAAAGAAACAATAAAATATTTAGCATTGAAAAATGGATACAGACCTAAAATGATAGAAAATATGATTAAAAAGAAACGTAACAAACTAGAGAATAAAATATTTCAAGATTAAACCAAGATGACGAAGTAGGCTACATTTGTATGCCCTATAACACAACCTTAAATAAAGCAATAAGACAGACGTTCAGAAATTCCCAATTCAACTGAGTTATAGAACGAAAAACAACTCATTCAGAATGATACAAAACGCCCGGCAAAAAACATGAGAAGAAGACAAATGTGAATGATTACGACAAAGCTGGTGTTTATCAAATTTCATGTGGTACTTGCGATAAGGTATACATTGGACAAACAAAGAGAAATTTCAATACTCGATATAAAGAACACATTCAAGCTTTTAATTCAAAAAATATGACGTCCATGAAATCTAACTATGCAGACCACCTTTTAAAAGCAAAACATAAATACACAAATATTAATGACGATGTTAAAATACTTGACTATGAAAATAACAAAGATCGATTAAATGTTAAAGAAGATTTTTTCATATATATACAAAACAAAAAATGGCCCGACAAACTACTGAACACAACGCATGTAAATCAAGAAAATGCCATATTTAAGAAGATTTATCAGATGACCTATGAAAATCAATAATTTAATATAGTAATCACTCAAGAAGAAATAACATACCAACCAGAAACCAAACTTAGCCATATAAGTGTAATCATATGTGATAAGAAGTTGTTGTATTTAGTTTTAAGGTTATTTGTTTATATTGACTTGATAATGGCCTAAAGAGCCGAAACTAGTTGTCAATTAAATAATTTAATATGAAAAAGGGTGCTCAGTTATTATAATGTACTTAATATTAATAATATTAGTAGCCCTATCGAAAAGAATTTCTTGCTTTCCAAATATATATACTAATATGTATATATAGATATATATGTATGTGTCCCTAGGCACAATAACTCTCGTAAAAAACGGTCCGATCGACACCAAATTTGGTAGAGATGTGTAACCCAACGTTTATTCGGATGAGTTCGTAAACCAGACATATCGACCTACCGGAAGGGGTAGTTTTGGGGGGTTTTGTACACCAAAAATGAGTTTTGTTTGCATTTTTCATATGTAAATTTTAAAAATTTTTAATTTTTATTTTAACCATTGGATTTAGCTCAAAAAAACACACAATTTAGTATTTTGAAGCTTTGCTCTATCTCCATTGGTTACCGAGATATTAAAAAGTCTAAAGACAGTACATTGTATTTTGGGTTCTCCAATGTTAATCTTATGGAGAATTTTGATGTGTTAATATTTCACTCATTAACCAATATTTTTCGATGAAACTTGGAATTCAGCTTCATTTGGTTGAGATTCATCCATTTATGGTAAAAAATCTTGGTTTTTGTGCTTATCATGGCAGCAAACCTGCATACTCTTTTCCCATGTTAATCATAAGGAGAATAGGCAAACTTCTTTAGCAATGGACAGATATTGATGAAACTTAGTAAATGGCTTCATATGGTCAAAATAAATTTTTTTATGATAAAAACCTAATTTTAGTGTTTCCCCATGGCAGAATACCTGCATACTCTCCCTATATTTATCATAAGTAGAATAGACATTTATTTCCCTATTTATGAGCATGTGATTTTATTTGTTTTACAGTTTTATGTGGTAAAAATTAATATTACTAATTTGGAAATTCGCTGAGAAAGCAGGTCTGCTGCGACGGGGGGTATTTTAATGCTTACTATCCAACCAAGTAAAAACTACTAGACTGATTAAGCTGAAAATGTCAGAACAACAGATTGGCCATTTGCGACTTCCTCAAACTTAAGGCTACAAGGATATGGATTAACTAGGTTGGGCTATCAGGGCTCCAGTGGACTTACTAGTTGTTCTTGTAGGACAATTGTGGTAAAAGATGTTTCAGATTCCTTAAAAAGTTTACTTGTGTTTAAATGAATTATTTTTAAGCACAACAGCCTCCCTTGGCAAGAGCAGAATCATAATAATTAAGGAGTGGCATTAGAAACACAATGAGAAAACACAAAAGGAATGACATTCTCTAAAAATTTTGTCTGAATATCTTATTTCTTTATCTCTCCTGATTGTACCTCTGCACTATACACAAATTAAGTTTTTATGACTAAGATGTAACCATTGCAATTTTTAAAACTTTACACAAAAAAAAACAATGAAAAAAAAAACATTGTCAAAGGGAAGATCAAGAAGACACATTCTAATTGGACTGCCATGAATGACTTCAATATTGCAATATTAAAATAACATTCATATAAATTTCAAGGAAAGATTAATACTTACTGAGTAAAGGTATGTTTGGCGTCATGTAAATAAATACAGTACATTTTTTAAGAGCCACAAGTTTCCTGACACCCCAATCATGCATAATTCTTTTTTTCTGTGAATTGACCGAAAACAGCAATGGAATAATAAACAAGAGAGTCAACGAAATAAGAATTATTTTTAATCCCCAAGATTTCAATGATGGAAAATCACATGCCACGATCATGCATGAGATTTCACACATAACTAGCAGATGGTTCCCCCGTTGAAGTTGCACCACTTGATAATAAAAAAAAGATCTTACCTTGGGAGCTTGTGTCAAATATGTTGGGGGTTTAAAACTGGGTATCCTAGCATAGGCCTTTTGGCCTCCCTGCTTCTGCCTAATGATGCCCAAGTACCGCATTTGCTGCATGTAACACATGTACTCTATCATCATTTCACGCGTCCATGCCACCTGTTTCTAAAAACAACCTCCACTGTAACGTCCGTCCCATAACCCTAATTATATAATGAGTTAACCTTGTGGTGAGTGAATTTGGTTTAGTTCAAAATCTGAATTGGTAGAGATGATGTGATGCAATGACAGTAAAAAAAGATTTTTCTGCGGCGAATAAAAATCTGTATAGGTTCTGTAGAAAACTTAAATTTAATGTTAATAAGCAATTATACCTATGTTGAGAGCATTCTTAACTCATGCGTATTTCAATAACATAAAATGCTAATTTTTTTCAAAATCTAAAAAATTAACTATAGGCCTACTAATAAATTAAAAATTATTCTAAAACAAACAATACAATTAAAAAAAGACATGTCTAGATTCAGGTAATTTTTTTTCATAATCAGGTTGGGTATAAAGATTAAGTAGTTTCAAGGCTGGGTCCGATAGCCACGAGAGTCTGTTGGAGGTACTTGCGGTCCTTGGCCTTCTTGAAAAACGGATGCTTCAGCAGCTCAGTGGCTGTTGGCCTGTCCAACAGAGAAAGAAGATTTCAAGTAGATACTCTACAAACAACACTAAAAACTGATTCATGGCAGAAAATAAAAACATGTATATTTTTTTATATTTGACAAGTTGGTGAGATAAATACAGTACACTCTCGTTCATCGGAACTAATGTGGCGGACGGCCGGTTCGGATGTCAAAAAATTCTGATGAAGCGGAGTCCGTCGTGAGTCATCATTTCCGTCCGTACGGTGACCTATCGTGATTGTATTCACTCTTGTTTTTAAGATAACACAAGAGATTTTATGAAAATAAGGCACTCAAAACTTTGAACATGGTAACAATGAACCTATAGGAATAAAAACTACACAGGAGATAAAGATCCAAAATCTTTATTCTCATATTCCATATTCATATTCCACTCATATTCCAGCAGTCAACTGACTTCCACGTAACACAGGTGCAGTCGTGACGCAAGACAGACTGAATGACAGTTTGGGAAGCGGTCGAAACGGATGTTCACTTACTGCCCCCTTCCTCTTTCTATTTTTGTGCGAACACTCCACGGCCTCGTAAATCACATCGATGGGTACAGGTTATGGAAAACGCCTAATGACGTTTGATGCAAAATGTAATACTTCACTGTTGTGCGGATAGAAGGAATGGAAATTGAAGGCGCTAAAACGGAAAAATTATTATTTATTTCGTAAAAAAAATTAATAATATCCAGATTTTCAGTTCCGATGAAGCGGAGTTCCGATGTCGCCGAGTCCGATGAACGAGAAAGTACTGTATAAAAAAATCAGGCTTATGATTTTTTTAATGAACAAGCATGATTTTTGATATTAGAAAAGAGAAATCCACATACCAATGATACCGATTGAAAGACAATGATTTTTCTATTCAGATACCAGATATTGTCTTCTTAACAGTAAAGTTAGTAAAACTAATTTTAAAAACTAAGCATATATTCGCACTGTTGTGCGGATAGAAGGAATGGAAATTGAAGGCGCTAAAACGGAAAAATTATTATTTATTTCGTAAAAAAAATTAATAATATCCAGATTTTCAGTTCCGATGAAGCGGAGTTCTGATGTCGCCGAGTCCGATGAACGAGAATGTACTGTATAAAAAAATCAGGCTTATGATTTTTTTAATGAACAAGCATGATTTTTGATATTAGAAAAGAGAAATCCACATACCAATGATACCGATTCAAAGACAGAATGATTTTTCTATTCAGATACCAGATATTGTCTTCTTAACAGTAAAGTTAGTAAAACTAATTTTAAAAACTAAGCATATATTCGCATGTCCAAATCTATGTTTCTAAAAGCCATTCAAAGGAATTAAACAGAACGCAAGGGGTTTAAACGTAAAAAATGAATAAACTGAACTCATACCTCTTGGTTGGATCCTTCTGCAGACAGTCAATTATCATCTTGCGGAAAGTCTTGCCGTATGCCTTGTACTGGTCTCTCTCCTCAGCACCCGTGTCCAACGTTGGTGGGTCGTTCTGTAGCGTCAGCATCAGTACCTTCATCGGAGGGTACTTGTGGTAGGGCGCCGTGCCTGTAGCCATCTCTATGGCCGTGATGCCAAATGACCAAATGTCAGCTTTAAAGTCGTACCCGTGATCCTGAAAGTATTTTTTTTTTTTTTAATTAGTTGACAATAAAAATAAACAGGCTACTTGGAGAGTAGTACACTAAATTTTCTAAAAATGGTTAGTGATTAAAGTCAGCTCAGAGTTTTACTGGTTTTGATATTAAAAACAAAAAATGAGAAATAATTTTTAGGCAATCAATTTGAAACATCATTCTTTTATTAACAACATAAATACAAACATAACTTAGTAAATAGAGAAAATCAATATTCACTTATGTGTTTTAAAAGACATTGTTTGTATACATTTAATTTTGAATAATAGAATGAAATTTTTTCCGATTCCATCTCTTTAGAAGGGTTATTATAGAAGTATTTGTTTTATTTACTTTCCAAACTGGACTGAAACTATGTTTGATAACTTAATTGTTTAATGGATTTTTATAATTTCACGTAAGCGGATTATTCTACAAACGTAATATGTCTTATTTTTGTAAGAAAAATTATCTACAAACAAAATGAATTTAAGAAATTAATGAAATTAAATTCCTTGAATCTTTTGATTCCACCCTTCCTAGTTTAGCGGTAGACTGCCGCTGCATTACCTGCTCCATGACCTCAGGGGCCATCCAGCAGGGAGTGCCGACGAAGGTGTGCCTCACTTTCTGGCGTGACAGGTCCCGCCCGGTGGCCAGCCACGCGCTCACACCAAAGTCCGCAATCTGCACGGTCCCGTCTTCCCCCAGGAGAATGTTACCCGCCTTGATGTCCCTGCAGGTGTAAACTTGTTAGAGAGAACAATTACAGTACTCATCTGAATATATAACAATGCTGGAACACAAATTCAAAATTACTGACCGCTGTTGGTAGAATGGAAACTATTAACTGTAACCCTTGCGATCAGAACTATAATGGTTAAGTGAAAGTCAGCCCCAATCTTTTTTAGCTCACGGTACACATAACCTAAAAAAGATACTACTGTGCAGTCAACTTTGAATCGCTTTATGAGGTAAAGGTAGTATAAGTTTTTTGAACGAGTTGCTTGAAAACACACAAAACCAATCGGATACAGCCCGCAAGGCAGCAAGAAATGGTACTTATAATTTGGTGTATCTTTGTTTCTATATTTTTACATTTTTTACTGATTTTACTGTTTTAGGTTTTAGCAATGGTTTTCTTAAGATTTTCCTGATATATTATAACTAATTTTGATATTTTCTCTTCCTAAAGACGGATTCCGATCCAGAAATGTTTACTGATCAACAAGGGAAAATGTCCACAATCATTTCTTAAACAATATAAAGATTTTACTAAAAATACAAATATTCATGAATTTTTTACAGGCAAGTATCATGCAATTCCAAACATTTTTAGATAAGATCTTTTTCAAAACTTTGAAAACTAGTAAACAAAAACAATGAAGATGTTGTATTCAAGGGCGATGCAGTAGTGAGTAGCTTGCCAATACAACAGAGCAGCCAGGAATAAAATAGAACAATCAATCCCCTAACTTAACTCCTCTACCATTGATGAAACAGACTATACATACATTTACATTTTGATATTCAACATTGTCAAATAGCCTACATCAACTACCCAAAGATAGGCTAAAACAAACAATCTTAACATAAACCTTAAATAATTATTACAGGTAATGGGGAAAACCCAGATGAAAATATTGTTTAAAACCCATGAAAAATCATCTAGGTGAATGTAAAAGAAACTAGAGGATTCCCCATTTTCATTAATGTTATTAAAGACATATGACAGCATTTAATATTTTTCAATATACCAGTTTTAGACTTACTGGTGCATATTAAAATACTTCAGATTAAGGGCCGCTATCTAACCTAAACTTAGTTTAATTCAAAGTTGAACATTTAACTTAGGTTAACCTTGATTAGGTTAGGTTTGATTAGGTTAGGTTTAATCTTGAGTTAAAGAAAGGAATCCTTCAAAGGAGAAAGATTTGCTGAGATTTAGTTAACCACCAAAGCACTATGGACTGGAAATTTTTCTTTCCTAGTTCTCATATCATGAAAATTATCTCAAGTAGTGAAACTATAAATTATTTTTTAAATAGTGCAAAGAAAATAGTTAAAAATTTGTAAACTAGGGAGAGTTAACAATGAAAAGTAATGACTATTGTGGCTCCACAAAACTAGCAAATTTAGATATTAATAATTCAGGCAAACAGGGATTTGTATTAAAAAAACTACAACATGCTGACGAGGTTCTTGAATGTTCATAAAGCCCACCCCTAGGAGATGACATTCCAGTGATCCATTAATTATGTAATATATTGCTAAGAATAAGTTTATTTTAAGTTATATCCTAAGTTTAAAAGTTACAATTCTAACAGAGGTGTATTACAATGTCCCGTTACAATAGAGAGTGGAGGTTCCAGACTAATTGTGAGACGTACTTGGTGATTACAGTCGGATTAAGCAATACTGCAAATAATCCGAGTTTGAAAAACCAGGGTTCTAATGTACCTGAAAAGAGCATCCAATAGGCGGCAACCTGTCTCTCCTCACTGTAATACTTTTTCTCATTTAAAAAAGAATGGGGTAATAAAAATTAAAGGGGGATAAAAAAAGAAATTTGCTAACTAAATTTGATTATTGACACTACTACGGCTTGTGTGTAGGCCAATGTGTGACCGACCTGTGTATCTGCCCATTGCTGTGGAAGTATTCAAGTCCCTTGAGCACCTCCCGCAGCACGGTGGCGATGGTCGCCTCGTCGAACACACCGTGTTTGCAGTTGGATGCGCGCATCTTGTGTTTGATGATGTCCAGCAGCGAGCCACCCTCAAGGAGTCGCAACACCAGCCACAGCTCCTCCCGCACCACGAACGATGTGTGATACGTCACCACGTTTTCGTGGTTGCACGACGACATTGCCTGGATCTCCTTCTGCAAATGTAAAAAGTATACTTAAAAAAATTAAATGTAAATCTTCAAAGCCAGAAAAAGTACTTAAGAATTATGACTTCAGTGAATAAAAGAAGATCGTGTAAGCCTCTTTTTTAGAAGTTAAAGGTACTTACTATTCCTTGTATCTACTTAAAAGATGTCTTTTATTTGTTTAAAATAATTTTGAACTTATTTCCCATGAACAATTTGATCATAAGTATAAAACAAGACACAAAAGTAACTTAGAGACTCGTTTCACATATACCCGACATGCCGTTAATCCGATTTCTAGCCGGGCACCTGCACGGGGTGCACTGTTCACATTACGCCGACACCGGCACTCCCAGCAGGGAGCAGCTAAACTAACAAAACTAAGTAGATAAACTAAGTATAATTAGATAAATTGAACGTAAGATTTGATTAAACATATTAGTAATGAAATATACTCATGTGCACGAAAAAAATAATCACTGCATTGTGCTTTTTGTAATGATAAAAAAGTACATTGATTAGGTCATAATATGCAATATGCACATAAACAAGTAGTTAAACTGAACAAGCAGTTAAACAACAAGTAGTTAAACTAAATATAATTATTATTTTAAGGTCTACTTCCGTCATAATTACAACTTTACGAACTTCCAAACCAAAAGTTAACAAATCGTAGGCGGACGACAGACGACAGGTGCCGGTTGTATGTGAACAGTCACATGGACAGCTACCCCCCACTACTCCAGCCGGCGCCTTACCCGTCACCGGCAGCCAGCCTTTGCTAAGGGGGCGCCCGGCATCCCTCGACTAGACCACGGCAGCCGGGTAGTGATTACCCGACCATGACACTAGTCGGGCAAGTGTCGTGCAAATATGAACGGCCCCATATGCTGCTTCACCCAACAGCCGGTTAAACGACTGCCGGCACACGACAGCCGGGGTATATGTGAAACAGGCCTTAGTATCCAAAACATAGTCTGAGTCTAGTAGGAAAACTCCACAATATATAAGTCGAAGATTGTATAACAAAATTTCAAACTTTTTTTAAGAAATTATATTCAAAAGTACATTCAAAGACAAGTTAGAGGAGTTTCTTTTGCAAAATCTTATTATTCACTAGAAGAATTCTTTAATGATAATTTATGAGTTTTATTTATTTATTATAATCATCCTGTATGTAATTTTTTCGTACATACATTTATAATGCTGACATTTTTATTTGGGCCTTTTTCTTAGTTTCACTGATAGTAGGTGTATTTTTAGCTTTAAGATTAGTTTAAGATTCATGTACCTATTGAAAATGTCGTCTGTTGTTTCTAGCTGCACTAGAGGAAACGTCTTTGCAACAATAATGATTTTTATTTAAATATTCAATTTGTAGAAAAATCTGTTACTAACTGTTCCTCCCAAAAATATTTTTTGAGATGCTATCATTGAAGATTCAGTTTTCTTAAGATCATAAAAGCTCAACTTCAGATAAATTTAAGAATTAAATAAAATTGTTATTGTTAAACATGGACTAGAAAGTGTACTACCATATTGTTAGGAACTGTTAATCTTAAGTTTGAAGTATAAAGGCTGTAGCCTTATTGAACCTCAATCTTTAGTATGAATGTTCTCAAGTATTATGATAAGTTCCATGATAGATAACATCATCCTTTCTCTTTTTACTTTCTCCCCCTATACCATAGTAGCCTATATGGAGAAAGTATTGTTTTCGTCAAAATTTTCGAATTTGAGTTGTTCGTGGATTTATCCATTTTGGTGCCCCTGAGTCCAAAAAAGTGGTTTTCAGAGTGATGTCTGAATTTAAGAATTAAATAAAATTGTTATTGTTAAACATGGACTAGAAAGTGTACTACCATATTGTTAAGAACTGTTAATCTTAAGTTTGAAGTATAAAGGCTGTAGCCTAATTGAACCTCAATCTTTAGTATGAATGTTCTCAAGTATTATGATAAGTTCCTATGATAGATAACATCATCCTTTCTCTTTTTACTTTCTCCCCCTATACCATAGTATATGGAGAAAGTATTGTTTTCGTCAAAATTTTCGAATTTGAGTTGTTCGTGGATTTATCCATTTTGGTGCCCCCTGAGTCCAAAAAAGTGGTTTTCAGAGTGATGTCTGTGTGTGTGTGTGTGTCTGGATGCAACAGAGCCAGAGAATGCCCCAATGGTCGATTTGTATCAAATTTGGTATGTAGGTCCAAACCACGATAATTCCAGGCGTTTTTTTTTTTCATTTTTTTGAATTTTTTATTTTTAGGGGTAAGTTTACCCCTAAAAACCCTCAAAAAACATGAAAAATCAAAATTTCTCAAAAACAGCTCTAACGATTTTGATTAAAATTTTGTGGTTTATTAAGATTAAAATGCTGAATTAAATGACACCAACCGCATTTCCGAGAAAATGCGCGTTCAAACTTATACAATAAAAAATGTTTAGGAAATCAATTTTTTGGATTTTCAAAATAGCTGTTATCCTGAAATAAATTTTTCTGATTACCATTAAATCAAGCTCAAAGAAATAAATAATCCAGTATTTTAAATAATTGCTCTACGTCAAGTGGTTGCGGAGAAAATTCATTTTTCGTTTAGCGGTAATCGCAGTTCGTTGTTATAAGTCACAGACACGCGTAGGGTCAAACTCGCGCTGCTCAGCTGGTAGCTATCCGACTGAGCCAACAAGACATTAATGTTTGAAGCTTTTGACAATTTTTTTTATATTGTTGGGAGAAAGTATGTGTCAGTTATCTGATACCGTTTATTTTCTAAGTGCATTAAAAAAGGCTCAGTGTAAGAATGACATCCTAGGACAAAAGATCACTGCTGTATGAGGCACAAGGCCATCCAAACGTATGCTAAACTATTATTGGACTGTCAAGTCTGCCCACTCACATAGGTGAAAAGAATAAATAAAACACTGACTTCACATGTTAATTATCTCAACATTGTTGTAGCATTAGAGAGTGAGAGGTCACATTGAATACTCAATTTTAATACAACCACAACCCAAAGTGATTCCTTCAAGTTTTCTATATAGCTAATGAGTTATTCTGAAAGTTATGGCCTACACTTTAATTGATGGGTCTTAATTAAAATTTTATCCACTCCTCAAAAAAGTCCATACATAAAACCTTTCTTCCCATATTTGATTAAGTGTTGTTAGTTAATCATGATGTCAATAAACGACTTAAATAATCAAGTATTTTGTTGGTCTATGTTTATTTACAGCTTTAACACTTTCACACACAAAAGTCTTAGTAAGTCTTTTTTTAGCAGATCGTGCTAAAACATACATAAATGTTATTTTTAAATTCTTATATTCTTCCAATAAATCAGCTGTTTTATTAAGTAATATTTAGGTATAGGTATAGGCCTAGTATTCAACAATCAGCAAAATTTATTAACCTTTGATCCACCAACCATAAAATGTCCTATAGTTTAAATAGTATAAAACAGTAATGTTTTTCTGTCCTAAGATATTTAAATAATAATACATTACAATTATGTAAATTTTTAGGCACTGGCCATAATAAACCAAATCCTTTTGAGCGTTTGCTCTTCTACTGGTTTTAGAGAAAATACCTCATGTGTTTACAATCAGCTGATTGAAAGACTGTAAAATAAATTCATTAGCAAAGGTTAGAAAATTTCAGTTTTTGTAATTTAAGACAGTAACGTTTAACCCATTTGTGCCCACTGTCGACATTTGTCGACGCTTGTATTTTAATTTATGAAAATCCATGGAATTTTAGGTGTTCATGATTAAAATTGGCATTTTGGAGTGAAAATATCATTATCTTTCGTATTTAAAGGCCGTAGTGGCACACACACAGTAAACAGAAGTAAAAAGTAGCAAAATCAGTGTTGACCAAGGTGCAACTTTCAAAGAATTAACCGATCCCGTCAACTTCCATGCAAGCCTGCCACCGTTTATTTTACGTGGGCCCTCCACCAACTTTGCCACAGATCGGCTAACCCTTTTAGAGTTGCACCACCAGGTCAGGGTTTGGTCGTGAGAGGATTCGAACCCGCGCCGACGCAGACATCCTGGCCAAGGATGCCTACGCCTTAGCCATCTGAGCGATCACGACCGGCAGCCTGGACACGATAATTTGGGTTTTGAATGGTGCGCGCCCCTAGCGGAAAGACTGTAGGCCGTTGGTATCCGAGTTCGCTACAAGAGCGCAGCTCTAAGCCACTGCGCCCAATTCGCAAGAAACAATTTGGGCATAAATGGGTTAAGTAAGTCAAACCTGCTAGTTTAGAAAATTTAAGGTTTTATTTGGTGCAAACTGGACTAAATCGGGCCAGTGGAAGTCTCATACAAACTGTCCAAAGAATTAAAAAAAGTTAGTTGACTTTTTCCCCACATTAAATTTTATTTTTAAATTTTTATCAATTTACCGTAAATATTTTTTAAATACAAATAAAACCTGCTAATATAGGACTGGAAAGGTTTGTTTTGGTACAACTCTTATGTAAATCGGCCCTAGAAGTCTCAGACTAACTGTCCAAAGGTTTTTTTTATCTTACTATTTTTAATATATAGATTTTATGTGGTCATATTTGATAAAATGAAAATAATGATGAGATAAAAACCAACTTTGAATTTCACCCTCATTCGGGTGCCTTTTACACATTTTATGCTTACAAACACTTAGTATATTTAATTTAAAATGTATTTATATAGTTAAAGTGTATTTAGTTTTTTTCTTCTTCTGCTTCTCAAAACTGTTGCAAAATTTTTTTTTTAATAGTCATAGTCATAGTCAAAACTCTTTATTTATTTTCATGTACAAATGGTACATAGTAAATAGCGTCACATTTCTTATTCTAAAGAGACAATAAAGTAGCAGACATGATTTATATTATACATAAAATAAATCATTTTTCTTAGTGTCCTACAAGTAAATATAAAAAAGTTAAAAATTATAAACATTTTGCACAAATTATTTAGTTAAAGAGAATGAAAAATTGAAGTGTACTAGAGGGTGGTGGAGAGTTCTTCCAATGAATACAAAGATTTGTTAATTAAGTATTCTTTTAACATTTTTTTAAATTCGACCCACTTTCTGATTTAATGTTAAGAGGAATGTGTTTCAAAAACTTTTTCCCCATATATGTAGGTTTTTTCAAAGAACTTAAGCCTATGTGCCTGTGTGATTTCATTTCTTCCCCTTGTGTTGTATGGGTTTACAGGTATATCGGAATTTACCTTATTTGCTTGTTCTTTTCGGCAGTAAAATGGTCTCAAAAATATAGTGACCGTAAACAGTTAATATTTTAGATCCTTAAAGTGTTCTTTAGCCGAATCATCATATTTTAAATTTAACTAATTCTAATAGCCTTTTTCTGCTGTTTTCAAATTTTATCTAAGTTTATTTTATTAGTTTGAGCCATAAAGTGCAATACCAAATGAAATGTGTGAATGAATGTGAGCAAAGTAAATACTTTTTAATGTGCTAAGATCCCAATAATATTTCATTCTTGATAATGCGTACATTCCAGAATTTACTTTAGTTAAGAGTTTATGAACGTGTTCCTCCCAATTTAGATGTTCATCTATCTTTAATCCCAAGAAATTTGTGTTGTTTTTCTTTTCAATTTGTTGAGTATTGTAAGCTAATAAGGGATCCATTAGAATTCTATTTTGAGGAGTTTTAAAATAATAAACTTAGTTTTTGCACATTTAAAAGTAAATTATGCCTATTTAAATGGTTTCCAATGTTTTCCAATTCAATGTAAGAGCAAACTTCTGTTTCTTCTGGTGATTTTGATGAAACCACTAAATTTGCAATCATCGGCGTACATACAAAGGTCACTATTACTTTTTTTATATGATAATGACTTGTCTATCCCTCCCAGATAACAAAGAAAAAGTAGTGGTCCCAAATAGAACCTTGGGGTACACCAAACCGGAGAACTTTAATATGTGATGAGGTTTTAATGATTTTATGGTTTTTTGTTAAATTTGTTATCTCTACATATTGGTTCTATTTGTGAGGTAGGACGTGAACCAACTAAGGGTATTTTTTTTGCAACCCTAATGGCATCTAATTTGTCAATTAGCTTAGAATGATTTACACTGTCAAACGCTTTAGATATATCCATAAAAATGCCAATTGTATGTTTTCCTTTGTCTATTGAGTCAATGATCGGTTCAATAAATGACACAGCAGCACTAACAACAGACCTTCCATGCCGAAAGCCATGTTGACTTTCTTCCAATAAATTAAAGGTTTCTAAGAAATGTGAAAATTGTAAATGTACTGCTTTTTCATATATTTTTGAGATTGTAGGTAAAATCGAAACCGGCCGGTAATTACTAACATTGTAAATGATTAAACTCACCGTCAATGCAATCCAGAGTTTTTATCCTTGTGGACAATTGTTTCGCCCCTTTAATATAGGGGCATCTTCAGCACGGGGCGAAACAATTGTCCACAAGGATAAAAACTCTGGATTGCATTGACGGTGAGTTTATCATTTATGATATCTGCAATTCCTGGTCGCCAAAACGTTACCACTAACATTGTGTTTATCATCTTTTTTATGAATTGGGATTATTTTAGCTTGTTTTATTTGTTTAGGAAGATACCTGAAACAAAGGAAGAATTAATTAAATGGCTCAATATTAAACTTAATACTTTTTATTGCTTTAAATTACTGTGATAGGCACCTCATCATAACCGCTGGAATATTTATTCTTAAAGACCCAATTATTTTTTCCACCTCCCTCTTGTCCACAGACCTCAAACTAAATTTGGCTTAACATTCAATTCATTACTTAAACTCAGGTTGGAAGTTTCAAACTTTGTTTGACTGTTTACATCAAGGTCTTTAACAACATCAGCAAATGATTAATTATACCCTTTAGAAGGCTTTTTTTGTTAAGAGAACTTCTCCTACAATTCTCAAGCAATTTCAAGTTTTTGGTGTCGTTGGCCAAAAATTTAGGAGAATTGGACTTAAAATAAGGGCGCTATCCACAAATTAAATTTGAAATTTTCCCATTAGAATAAAATTGGGATTGGGTTGAGCATTTTAAAAATCTGTTAATGTAAAGATGTAAATAAGTGTAGTTTTAGCGAATTTCCCTACAGGGAATATGCTATTTTGTGATACTGATATTCACAATATTGGATTGGTGGGATGTCATTGATTTAGAACTATTGCAACTTTTGTATTGCATCCAAATAAATTGCTCGATTTACAGCAACAAGTACATCAGTTGCTACTTATTGGACTAGTGTATATGATAAAATCACTAAAGCACAAAATAATTGGGAAAAAGAGATTTTTTTTATTTGTACTGTATCAGTTAAAGCATCCTTTACTACTAACAGTACATAGAAACTTGTAACTTTTTGAGGTCAACCATTAAGTTTTGGTATTAAGTTTGTAACATTCCATGAAGAATTACAAGAATAAAAATATTTATCTGGTGTTTGTGCAATGTGCGCGAATATGGGAGGAATTTAATCATTAAACACGAAAAGCTCCAAGGCACAGAATATTTACATTCCAGTTTCAAATAACATAAGCAATAGATCCATGTGTGAGCTATTTGGGTCCCAGTCGACGACCGGCCAACAACGATAACAAACAATTACTTATCAGTAGAAACGGAAAACAACATTTCTATAGTTCTACTAAGAAATGGGGCAGTTAAAATTCAGTAATAACTCAGATAGTTTTACAATAATATTCAGATTAAAGAGTTCACAACAGAAAACCAAAACAAGTTTCCACTCATCTTTACAATATATTATTCTTTAATGGTTGTTCCTTATCCTTCACATAAAGTTTATATGAAGGTTATGTAAGTTACATAATGCAATAAAATTGTACTACTATTTTTAATTACTAAGAGATTGGCTAGGTTTCCACATACTGACGTTCGCAATAGTGTAGTAGAAAGGCTGCACACGGGATCAAGCAAAGTAATTTGCTTTATAACAGAGCAAAAACAATACATTGTGTTTAACTGACCATGAAATCGTACAATACAACTCATTAATTACAGAAACGTAATGCAATGCTGCAGCCACATGCTTTACCGTTGTAAAGAGAAACACTATCGGTTGCTTGACTCAAGTGGAGCTATTTATACTCCAATCTAAATTGTATAATTGGGTCAGGTTGTGATAGGACTGACATAAATAGTTCTGACCACCTGACATTGTAAATACCGGTAACCATAACACTTTGGCGGCTGTGAAACTCTCCAGACAAATCATTACTACATTAGGTCGCCTGTCAGTTTTCATAAGAATTGTGTATTTTTTTAAATAAAGTTTGTTACTACAGTAGTCTATACAGGGTTTTTTTTGAAAAAAAAAAGAATTGTTGAGTAAAAGATAAATTTGCTATCTAGTTTCCTACAATTTAAAAAGACATCTGTGTCGAAGTGTTATAAATATTCATTAGGCTAGTAAAAATGAATAATATTAAAATTTAGTTATAGTTGTCAAAACAAAGTAAAAAATAAAAAATTTTTTACAGTCTGACTTTTACAGTTCCCTGTGTGGTAAAGTTAGAAAGAAACAGTTTTATAAATATTTTTTATGTACATTTAAAGATTAAATATCAGATACATTATGTATTTATTATCTTCAAATGTAGGCCCTAATTACAAACAATTTTCTTTATAAAACTGTTCTTTCTTACCTCTTTGACAGTTTATTTGAAGTAGCTTACTTTATTTGAAAGCATTCATTCGTGAAACATGGAATTCAGTAAATTGGGATTATTTATAAACCAAGCTCATAATAAACCCAGAAACTCTAAGATAATTGGGGCATGAAATACCAGAAAATGAGCAATCATTTGAGAATGCAAACTAACATATAGATATATAGCATGC
>JAQYXR010001655.1:0-28305 GCA_030545055.2 Neoaliturus tenellus | reverse complement strand
CCAACTTTTAAAGGTAAAATTTTTAAATTCGGTCAGTAACTTTTGAGATATGAGCCAAATAGAAGGGCAATGTCCGCCAAAACTGAAATTTGCTGTGATGTTAAAAATGGAGTTATTTTATGCTTTAAACCTAGTCAAATGTTTTCAACCTGTTCAATTTAGCTGTAGAATTAATATTAAGATGTAGTTTAACTGTTTTCCATGTCTCAAGTATTTTGCTTTACTCACACCCCCCCTGTTTAGTAATTTTCTGAGTAGGCCTATTGCCTATCTCATTTCTTTTTGCTGTAATTTCTCTAGTCAAAGTAAAACTGTCTGTCACATTTAAAATGTTTTTCTGTCACAATTTTCATGAAAATTTGTAAAATGGATTAAAACTGAAAAGTTAGCATTTTGTGGTTAGTAGTGGCAAATTGTCCAAACTGGAACAGTGGATATTTTTTGTGGCAATTCTACCTTTTGCACTGTTGACACTAATTGCCTACTGAATGTGTCTTAAATGGAAAAATATTGGCAAATTTTGGGTTTACCAGGGTCCAGCTGGGGACTTGGTCCCACCGACAATGCCCTGCAGATGATGGTTCCGGCCTGGTCCGTCCGCCTGCCCACCTAGGGGACATACATGGCCTTGGTCCCCACTTGCCGAAGCTGCAGGCCGCTCTTCTTTCCAGTGCCATGAGGCCATAAACGAACGACTGTGATATGCCACTCCACCAATGAACTGTGATATTTTGTTATTTATGTGTGACAGTATTTGTTTATTTATTTATTTGTAGTCTCTATGTTAGGTTAATATCCCATTAGAAGCCCGCCCTGCGCCACAGGTCTCCGGGTGGAATTATATTTTTGTCAACCTCAAAATTCGGCACGCCAATTCTTTTGTGTATTTTGTGTTTGTAATTTGTTATGTTTATTTATTGAAATTTATTGGTTGTTATTTATTTATTTATTTAATTTATCTATGCCAATTTTAAGGTTAAAGTTTCAGAAGGGGGAATTTTTTTAAATACTGTTGTTCTTGAATTTTGAATATCGATAATCTGGTTGGCCAACCTTGGTGACATTGACTTCTGGTAAAATTCTTTTGTTATCAAATTTATCACTGTGGACCTTGGATGTTCCCGATTTTCCACTGTTTTTGCTGTTGTTAATTTTGTTGTTGATTTATGGAGGTTAAATTAAATTTCTGGTTCCACGAGTTTGTTTTTTTTTTTGTTCTGAACTCCTGAGAGCGTTGGTGAGCCCCTCCCGTGGAGCGCCTTGGGCAAGCACGTTTCCAAAGGTCGGGTGCGCTTCCGCGGGGGTGCGGTTCAACACTGTAAAATGATTGGGAAATGAGAAAAAAATTTTAATTCTTGAAACAGAAGTGTTATTGTTTCATATAATCTGGTAAAAGATTAAAATATATATCACCGGCATGGGATCGTAAATTTTGATGAATGTTAAATCTATGTTGTTCAGGCATAAAAAGGTTATTTAATCAGTTATTATTATTATGATTGCCACTTCTGTAGTTTTCATATACTGGGGAAAATTATCTAAAATATAATTGTAGTGTTATATCCTATCCCCATCATGGTAAGGGGGAAGGGAATGAGACCTATCTTGTAGTAAGACTGGGTTAGGCTGCAATGCGTCTTTTTGCCGGACAAGCTGAAATTTCTATCACATTCTTGTATAGGTTTCAATTTATTATTTTTTCTTCACTAATTTAAGGACTTCTATTCACTAGCGATATCGCTAGGAGATATACTACCAAAATTGTTTTCAAACCGGTATTTCAAAAGGATTCTTGCACAAAGTCAAAGTCGCTCTATTGGTTTTTATCGTTTTCTTGCTGTTATTAAAACTAGGATTAAGGGTTGACTTGTGGAAACCAGACAGATTTTAAATGACTAATACTATGTTAATTTATTTAACGATTTGATTTATTGGTAAATTAATATTAACATAACTTTCGTTCAACATATTATAAACGAAACGTGGAACATTATTATATCTTAAACATGATGAACATTTTAACATTTTTTCCTTCCCTAATGGTCCAATTTTAAAGGAATTTGGTATATAGGTCCGAATCCCCGTAAATTCTAAGCGTTTTTTCTTTTATTTTTATTTTACAAAATTCTATTTTTTGTTTAGCCGTAAACGCAGTACGTTGTTAAACGTCACAGACGCACGTAGAGTAAACTCGTGTTGTTCAGCTGGTAGCTATCCGACTGAGCCATCAAGACATTAATCTTTTGAGGCTTGTAACACCTTTTTATATTACTAGTACATGTGTTGCTCGAAATCGAGCAATTTATTTTAATACAATACAAATGTTACTTTTATTCTAAATCATTGACGTCCGGACCAATCCAATATTGTGAATATCTGCCATCATCAAACTTCACGTATATACAGCTGATTATTAACAGATGTTTAAAACGCTTTATTCAATCCCAGTGTTATTTAAATGGGAAATATTGAGATTTCAATGGTGGATAACGCCTTTATTTTCTGTCAGATTCTCATCATTTTTTTGGCGGAAACAACTACAGACCAAGCCCTATCCAACGACACCAAAAACTTGAAAATCGGTTGAAAATTGTAGGAGGAGTTCTCAAGACAAAAAAACCTTTAGCGTATTAAATAAGTATAGATTGGGAGAAAGTATGTGTCAGCTATCTGATTCAGTTTAGTTGTTGAAGCAGTTCTCACTCTGATGATGTTTTTGGACTTGCCGCACAAGGTGGCTTATTTATTTTCCACCGTTCCTGTCGTTTTGAATGCGTGAAACACCATAATATTTACAATGTGTTTCAGCTTGAACGTGGATCATTTCGAATAATCTTGAAGTTGTGTATAACAATATTTTTTGTGTGATAGTAAATGTACAATGTTTAAGGAACATTTTATTTTCTGCAATAACAACACGCTATATTGAACATTAATACATTAAAACACTAAAACATTCTCAAGACAATGGCATAACTCAAATCCAACTGACTAGTACAATAACGATACAACCACTGTTTTAATTTCATCCGGTTCCCATATCTAATTATGGGATACGGAGATATGGGAATTATGGGATACGTAAGTTTTTTTTGTTACCCTGCGAAAAAAACTTAAATCAGATAAATAAATAAGGTGAAAAAATTATGGAAACTATATAATATCTTTAAAAGTATTTAAGTAATCAAACTAAATCTTTACATATTGATTTTGAGTGACAAAGTATACTTCCTAAAGTACTTATTGTCCGAGAACCTCCAAGAGGGGACGGTCCACAAGGAGCCAGAAAGAAATATTAAATGTGAGCGTAGGTCAATATTTACATAAAATTCAAAGTCTCGAAGAATAGAAAACCCCACCTCAAAAGTATGACGAAGTCAAAAATGGCAGATCAAACGTTTAATTAAAATTATATTGCTGAAAAATTCAGTAACTCAAGACAAACTCGACTTTTTAAGGTAGGTTTTGTAGCAAATTGCTCATAATTCAAAGCCCTTTAAAATTATGTATCATATGACATGGGCCAATGCAGTTTGCCTGATGACTTCCACAGGGTCGTCCCTAAAGGAATCCTTGGGAAAAACTTCAATGACCTACGTCATTTGAGGTCATTTTGGGTTTGCGGCATTTTTCTCTGTTCCCAGACCTTTAATTTGAGGTACACATTGACCAATGGTTACATTTAATATTTTCTTCTTACAAATTGTGGACTCTCCCCTAGGAGGTTCAAGAACAATAAGTACTTTAGGAAGTGGACTTCGTCACTCAAAAACTTTTTTGCAAAGTTTAAATTTTATTACTTAAATAATCCTACTTTTAAAGATATATCATTTACAGACTTATTTCACCCTGTATACTTCAAAACACTGTAGCTGTAGTACTGATTTTTAATCGCTAATAGCTTAAGTCATAATTTGTCCATGCTACAATGTTAAAAATAAAAAGTAGTCATACTTTATACTTAACTCTTTAATGTTAACTCAAGGGAAAATTATTAAAACATTTCTTCGTCCTTCGTGTGTTCTTGATAACATGGTTTTATTAGCCATTACTTTTACATTTTACTTATACTGGGTATGATATATGAATACCGGTATTACCTTAAAGCGAAATACAAAATGTTTGAATACTGTTAACACCTTTTTCATGGCTGTAAATATAACATTACTATTTTTATTATAATCAAGTCATTTGGAGGTTTTGGTTTTTTTTTAAATACCGACCTAAAGCAGATAGACTGATATTACCTTTTAATTTTTGTTTTCATACCAATACCAAGAATTCATAAACAAACATGGTCTGCAAGAATAGTTAATATCACATCTTGGTCAAAATATCCACTGGGTATCAGGATCTCCACACTAAACCAATATCGTCATTACGATCATTACGTTTGTGATAAGACATCTCAATTATTGATTTGAGTGTACAATAGATTCCAGGGTACAATAGAAACCAATCAGCTGACTAAACTATCAGCTGATTGAAACTTTTTGACCAAATACATTCTACCAAATACATTCTAACAAATTGTAACATGAGAAATTCCTTCCATCGAATGAAACAACTTTAATGGGAAACATGGATTACGAAGCGAAGTATTTAATGAGGTTGCGGAAATTCTTACAGATTTTGTGTAAAATATTATAAGAATGAATCAAAGAACTATGTAGGAGTATTTGTGTTTATTGTATTATACGTTTATTTGCACATTAAAATATAGGAATTTAAATTAAAACTAGTGTACTTGTTGCTTGAAATCGAGCAATTTAATTTGATAAAATACAAACTATAGTTATATTTAGTTCTAACCCAATGACCTCCCACCAATCCAACATTGTGAATCTCAGTAATCATCAGAAACTAAACTTATTTACTTCTGTACATTAACGCTCCTTTCACACATCACGTTTTTAGCCGTACGGGAAAAAACCGCACGATTTAAGAACCGTCCAAAACACCGTACAAGTAATTGTCAGCTGGTTAAAAACCGTAAACGTGCCTGTGTGAAAGGTCTCATAAGATTCTATTGGAATGTAAACCGTGATGTGTGAAAGGGGCGTAACAGATGTTTAAAATCCTCAACCCGGTCCCCTGTGATAATGGAGAAATTTAAAATTTTATTTGTGGATTGCGCCCTTATTTTAAGTCCGATTCTAATCTATTTTTTTTAGTTTTTTTACATTTTTTAACACTTTAAGCTTTGTAACTTTTGAACGCGAGTTTTCTCGGAGATGTGAGTGGTGACAATAAACTACAAAACATTAATCAAAATCGCTATAACAGTTTTTTAGAAATTTGTATTATTCATGTTTTGGAGGCAAACAACCTTTAAAATAAAAAAATAAATAACAAAACACCTTAAATGGTCGTGATTTTGGAACCTACATCCCAAATTTCATTAAAACCGGCACATAACAAACTTCTCTAGCTCTGTTAACATCCCAGATATACACACAGAAATCACTCCAAAACAAATTTTTTAACTCAGGGGGCACCCAAACTGATAAATCTATCAAGAACTCAATTTAAAAATGTTTACGGAAACTATAGTTTTTCCATATAAGCTATCGTGTAAAGGGAATCTTCAAATATGTTATCATAGGCTATAACCAAGTTCCGATCAAACGCCAAAATGCTGAAGAGGTTTTGCTTCGTGAATGATCTTATAAATTTTCATTTTTACCATTTATATTGTCATTTCAGTTGTTTGCAGTTTTTTTGTTTGTTTTTTTAGAAATCAAATTTACCGTGAATTTTTGCTCAAATTCGTAAAGAATCACTTTTCAAAGCCTATTTGCAGCATAAAAAAGTTGTTTAAATAATGGATTTATGCATTGAAATTAATTCTAATAATAACTGAAAATGGGTTTCCATGTTATTTATACGCAAATAAATAATAATTTGCAGCTTTTGAGGGTTTGACAAGTAATTTAGTTGCGGTTTTATGTTATTGACACAGGGTTGTATTATTAGCCTAAAATAAGCTCTTAAATATCTGGATGGGACTTATTGATTTTATTTAAATAACTAGTTATGTTATATTGAAACAAAAATATATGATCAATTCAATTTCATGCGATGCAACTAATAAACAATTAAATTATTAATTAAGAATTTTATTGATTTAATTCAATAGATTTAATTATTAATCTAACTAGTTAATTAATCAACTAACAGATAAAATTTATATTGAATACTACGGTAAAACAAATGTGAAATTTCAACTGAATGATGAATTAGATATTAAGTTCTACATATTAAATTCTTAAACTGAAACAAGACACGTTCTTTTAAAACTACATTTTTCTGCTGTTTTATATGTCACATGATGTTCTAGCTTCATAATTCAATGAACTTGAAATTGAATTTCTATAAATTGAAATGAAATTTCATAATTTATAATGAAATTGACAATAGTGTAGAATTCATTTAACATTGAGGTAGTATTTTTAAGGAAAACACAATGAGATACATTGAAAATTAATTTATTAAATTAATTTAATTATTAAGGTATTTATTAGTTATTAATTAAATTGGATAATAAACTTGTTGTTAATTAGTTTTTAATCAATAGATTATAAAAGTAATTTAATTAGTGAAAATCCTTCTCAATTTCCTTCCAATCAAACTATAACAAAGGGTTGTTACTAATTCTTTCATGGCATGTACTAATTACAAAAAAAAATCTAATACTAAACAATAGATCAATACTTAATAACTTAAATTAATGGATTAAAACTTTACATATATACTATAAACTACTGTGCATTGATGTAAAATATTTATCATATCAATACTCTGCATTTATATTCTGTACTAAATTGTAGAAAACTAGAACCCACCTTAAAAAAACGTGGAACACAAAACAATTTAGGTAGGTGCCCTACCTTTGAGCTTTTCTGCTTTTTTCTTACTTAGGCTATGTAAATGACATAATTTAGCTAAATTTGTAATTTGCACTTTAAAGGTTGAATTTATACCTCTTTGTTGAAAATCAACTCGAACTTAAGTCAAATTTGAGAAATACAAGTTTAAAAATTAATGTCGACTCACATCGATTTGAATTTTTTCAGTCGGTTCGATCACTATCACTATCAGTGTGCTCGTAGTGTTAACGTTGACGGCGCGTCGAAGACTGAATGCCGCCACCTCCGCCCGCCCTCAAACCCGCCCCCTCCCTCAAACCTCCTCAAACATACTCAAACCTCAAACTTGTAGTTTGACTCCACACTTGCAACGCCGCGGAATACCGTGCTACAGGGCTAACCGCTTATTGGTTCCACATACCATGGTGAAATAAGTTCTCATGATTTGCAACATCTGCATTAATTAATTTATTTGTAAAAATATACGTATTACACAGAATAAGTACCAAGTGTATTAATCATAATTTGTTTATTTGAAGGAATAAACACTGCTCTAAAGTAATAGATACTGTAAAAATCAGTTTTAAATTCTACGCACCTACCTTGAGTTTAACAAAACTATAAATTTGGCATCAAAGCAAACCCCTATTTATTCTGAGATGTGTGCCAACAATGCAGTGACGTAAAAGCATTAATTACTGATTATCGATGTGTTGTTTTAACCCTTAACGCTGCTCATTTCTCAAGTATAATTTATAATATATGTCGGATTTTTAAGATTAAATTTGATAAAATTATTTGTTTTATTTATTTATTTAACTAGCTTATTGTGCATATCACTATTGTGTGCTAAGACTTGAAAGTGATTATCAAATCAATGGATGTTAAATCTGTTTAGTTATAAAACTTTTAAAGTTAGAATAACTTTTAAAGATAATAAAAAGGTTTGTTAAAAAAATTGAGTACGTAGGTTTGCCGCTATATGGGTTTTGTAAGCAAATATAAGCATTTAAATATTTTTTTATGTTGCCAACAGGTCTTTAAAAGAATTCGTTGTAGTAACTTGACAAATTATTACATAACTTAAAAGAATGTTCTTAAATGCCTGAAATGTGTGATTAGATTTTTATACTTAATAATTAAATTTCTAATAAATTTTACTGCAATTGTTAGTAATAGGCTAATTATGATAGTTTAAATTACTGTGTATCAACAATCATTAGTTTTAATAATTCAAAAAATTCTAAAATAAACTACTTGGTCTTCTTATACTCAAATGTAAATTTTAAAATAGATGTAGTTATTCATAAACACTATAAAATATTTATAATATCAATCGATAAACGCAATATCCATAAGTAGCTTTAATAATTTACAGCTTGAAACGTGGGCCACTTTTTACCACTGAAGTCAGTCAACCCTATAACTGTCAACGCCAGAACCGAATATCACAAGAACATAATTAACTATATTCGACGACAAACACTTCCATAGTTAGGCACCGATTGTTCCCCCGTGGCTCACTGCTCTTGCTAACAGTTATGGCTGTAAAGAAAAAAATAGACACAAAAAAACAAATTTGTCAAATATAACTAATAATGCATTTACTTTAAAGGATAATATTTAAAAAGGAATATCAAAAAAACATTATATGGTATCAAGATCCTGGTCATTTAGTCAATGTACGTCGATATTAGCTATAAGTCAAATTCGTTGAATAAAAACAAAGAATTTGGAAATATTCTAAACAAATTAATTAACCCCAAAAAGATTTTTATGGTATCACTTTATTAAATGGTATTTTTAAACAATCGGATTTTTTTATTTTGCCTTAGGAGTAGATAAATTATAATAAAGAACTAACAGTGTAATATAATAAATTAATTTAATAAGTTTAAAAGAAACTAGTAAATAACACCTCAATGGTATATAAACTAAGATGCAATTTGATATTATTTTATGATAGGATTATTGAGCTCTTTTTCTAATAACGTCAATGATGTTTTGTGCGTGAAAACTAAAAGCATTTATAGAAGAAGGTGGTACAAAGAACCCCAAATTTCTTATAAGCTTTGATCTTGTGATGAGCCAGGGATACATCATATCCTTTAAAAAAATTTCTTCGTTTTTGTTATTTGAATAGATAACAATTAATTTGTGTGTTAAGAGCGTAAAGTAAGTAATTGCCACTTGAGAATTGTAGATGGCCGCTCGAAGCGTCAGCTGAGTGCGGCCAAACATTTCGAGAGCGTCAATAACTAATTGCCCTCGTAATACACGCAAGCTTTTTCCTACCAACATAATTGCAAAAGATTAAATGTGTTATTGTATGCAAAATGTCACATTTAAATATCAAACATAGCCTCAAACCAAAAAAGAATCAATTAATAAACGATAACAACAACCAACAGCTGTGGCATGGTTTGTATGACAGATTAATTTAAATTTCTCTTTGGTTTACCAGGCGGTAAAGAACATTGCCGCTCTAGATTGACAAAGAAACGGAAACAGGAAATGAACAGTTTTGCGCACGGTTTACAGGTGTGGCAATGTGATTATTTCCATGCAGCGGTAGGAAAAAATATACTTTTTAAAATACAACCGATTTCAATCACAGTATCCAAATTTGTATAGCTATCGAAATTAATATGAATATAAATAAACATAATTTCTTAACAACAATATAATAAATAACCTAATATGATCTATAACTTGTTTATTTTGTCTTTCTGTTCCTTTTTAACAAAACTCAAAGAATGTAAAACTTTTGTAGCCTAGATATTAAACCATGATAATAATTATAGAACTACTGAAAATAGTACGTTGTTAAGAGACAGCAACAAAAATTACTGATTGAATTCCAAACAAGATTGCCTTTCGCTGAGGCATTTCAAACTAGTCAATCTTATGCTTCCAGGTCATCGGTCGGTCACAAGTGACTATTGAAATCGTTGACGAAAAAATCAGCGATTAATACCTATCAGTAATAAAATATAATAAAAGTAAGAAAATAAGATAATTTTTTTCCACAAATCTAAAAAACTCACATGTTGAACTTAAAAAAATACTTATATATTTTAACTGCAACCCACATAAACCTTTCTTGATCTGTATTCAAAATCATGATTTTCGTTATGATGGTAATAAAGTAATATGATACCAAAATACCCATGAGTTTTTCACAGTTTCATGGTAAGTTTTTCATAGTAATAATGAATGCTTAAGACTCTGAACAACCTGCGCCATCTTGGATTTTTAGTCCCATAAGAACAATGTTAAATTCAAAACATTACTGTTGTCTTTGAAACACCATATCTCTATAATCTTACATCGGATTTGCATGAAACTTGAATATGTTCACCATAAGGGAATGCCTGAGTGCATGACTTGGATAGATTTTCAATAAACCTACTAAAAATTGTTTGAAAGTGGTTTAAAAATGGTGTAAAATATGTTTATATTTTATTCGTTATTCAAGTGAAAAATTTTTTTAATTAATTTTAGATAACGTCAAGCACTAGATACTATAGTAACATTTAAAATGACATCAAGTTTGAAATTTTCCGATGAATAACAAACTCACAGTGATGTTTCAAATTTAACATTGCTCTTATGGGACAAACTGCCGAGATGGCGCAGGTAGTGCATGCTCTTAAGTAGTTTAGTGTATTTTTCTAATACTATATCACAGTTTTTTTTATGGTACTGTTTGATAAAATGCTATCAATTATAAAGAATCAGATTTGGTAGCCTACTGTGTTTTAGGGGGTTGATAAATTACCATTATTGAAGGAAATTGCGTGTCCGAAAACAATAAAGGAAGACGCCAGAGGCGATACAGGAACGCTTTATCTACTTTACAAATTTAGGCCCTATAACGCATCATGCCGGCAGTTCCTGTTCAGTTAAGCATTTTTTAGTTTATTTGGAGTCATAACTTAGATTTTTCTTCATTTTATATGCTTAAGCTGACAACTGTTATTTAAAACCTTACATCTTTTGTAACTTAACTATTATTTTCAAATACTGTTTAAAATTATTTTTATGGTAGTGAATGAGATACATAATTAGTTATTTACACATACATAATCGGAAAGCTGGCCAAACAATTAAACTATTTAGATTCTAAATGTTTAATTATTTTAATTTAATTAAGATAGTTCTTTCAAACGGTTTAGGCTGAAATTGTCTAATTTTACAAAAAAAAGGAAAATGCCGTTTTTTGTACCTTTTAAGCGACATAAAACAATTAAGGTATAGTTCGATAGCCCTCATCCCCAGAGTTATGATACGATTTTTAGTTTTGAACCAACATCCTAATTTTACTAAACGCAAAAATATTTTTCGCCATTTCTACATTTTAAATTAAATGGATACATGAACGTAAATGGGTGCATTAAAATAGAAATATGTATATATGACTAGTGTTTTTGACATCTTGAGTCTTCAAAATTAAATTTGTCCATGGTGCCGGGTATATTTCAATGATTAGGGTTTTAAATTGTGGGAAATTTAATTTAGTTTAAAACTTCTGAGTACACCTTTTTCGAAAACCAGATCTAGGTGAATATTACATGATAGTAATCAAAGTTAAAAAATGTAATATTATTTTTATTTAAGCCCTCACCCGAGCCACCATAATAAACAACAGTGGCAAAAAACATAAATACCCGGTTTAATGCATTCAACGCCACTTCTTCGACAAGATAACTGGAATAAAAATATTGAAAAAATTGTTTTTATTTAGCTTGTATATATTTTTTTATTATTTTAGAACATTGTAGGCATGATTCTCAGTTTATGTCAGAAACAGACGAGATACTTTTAGAAAAATTTGGCAACCTATTATTATTTTCCTACTTTGTCCCATACAAATTTTTACAAAAGCGGAGTTAAAAATAGTAAGGTGTAAATAATGCAAACTTAATGCAAATAAAATACTCTCATAGAATTCTATTAATATACAAATTCCGTCACTAAAATATATTTTTTTAAATGGAACCAGAACTGATTGTGAGTCCGGACGTGAGATGGGGCGATTTCCGAGGCTTAGGAAATTTTAGATTGATGCGTATACATGCTGAACCACGGCGACCACCTCATGCATCACAGCAGGCCAATATCTGGGCTGCAGTTACTGAACTTCACTACGGCATTAAAAATCCTTGATTATTCTAAACTTCGGAGAAAATACCGATGAGAACTAAATTGTTGCCAGAAAAAGGAATTTTGTTATCGTAAAATTTTTATCATCACGTAGTAAGCTATAGGTGATTTCAAAGTAAGTTTTACATGTCATTCGACAAATGAGAAAAAGCTTTTGATCTTAAAAGGATTTAATTTACATAAAAAACAGCAATTTAAAGTCTGTTATACGATTACATTTTTCAAATTATAGTAGTTACAATTATACTACTATACTCTACATAGGTTAAGCATCCTTTTAAACGTGTTACTAGTGTTTTGCTTTATTGCATCATAAGATTTAAATGCTAGGACCTTTAGTTTACATTATTTTAATCTAATTTAAATATTTTCGTATACTTTAACAAACTTGTAAATATTTTTGTAAAGTTTTTTTAACCCAATAACCCCGAATAACCTCAAGGTTGTAACATCTAATTGACATTAAAGTGTCATTAAAAATTGAAATTCCAAGACTTAACTGTTTGTTCCACCTAACACACAAGTTCCTCCTCAGAATCAATTTAAATCGGTTGAAGCGCCATTATAAGTTTAGCTATCAAAGTTGGCACCGTAGGCTTGTCACAAGCTCCACCTGAAGAAGCTTTGCGGGTGGGGGTGAATTAAAGTTTATTTTGAGCTGTCGGGTGGGGGGAGGGGAGAGGATGCATTGCAATTGCATTGTAGGCAGTCGCATCCCGCTTCAGGTGCATCAGTATAACCGACGACCTCGTCACCGACGGATGTTACGGGACTAGCTCTACAGATCACGTTGTCACTATGCTGATTATTGGTAACTCTTCTTATAAGTTTAACACGTGTTATTGTTAGGCGTAATAACCTATGCAATATACGCAATATATTAAAATTTTGTTCATGATTGTTAAAACGTTATCATAAAAAAAACAAAGTTAATTGTTTGTTTCTCCAGAGTATTTGTTATTGTCTAAATTTAAAATAATTGAAATTAATTTACATAATCTTGTGTGTTAATTTTCATAATTGAGTGATTTTGTTTAAAACCCCGTTGGGGTTTTAATTACGGCTTCTTTCTAGCCAATAAATCTCATCTCTCTGTCTACGTTATTAGTAATAACCAACTACAATAAACAAATCTATTACCAATAGTTATTGTTTGAATTTGAGTTTTATGACAAGTTACTCACATTACATTTGAGATGGATTTTTTTAAACTCCATTAAACTAACACGATAACTAAAGCTTATCTATATTAATGAGCTTTATAAAAATGGATTATTAATATACATAAGCTATATTAATGAAGTTCATTCTCAATATAGCTTCTAATAATTAATTAAATTCTGTTACTTACGTCATACAATCCTTTGCCTATTGTACGAGCCTATTGTATGACGTAAGTAACAGAATTTAATTGTAATTCAACAAGCCAGGCTACTACAAAAATTAATATTCTAATAATTATTGATTTACTGTCAACAATCAATTTTCTAATAAATAGTTGAATTATTTATTAATAATTCAATCATTTATAAATTTTATTCATAATTGATTATGTATAAATCAATTAAACGTTAATTATTAATTAAATCAATTTAGATCCTATTCACCAAAATTTGGAAACTTACCGAAAACTAGTTTTTTGCCTATGGTCTCAACAATATTTATTGATACAGAGTAGTACGGGTTTTGAACCTCTGACGTTCCATCATCTCTTCTGACACTCTCTTCTTAATTTACATTACACGTTGGAACACACATTCCTGTTTTCGTTGTAGGTTAAAGTTCTTACAATTATAAATGGAAAAAAAAACACTCAACGTAAATTCAGAAGAGAGTGTTATATAGAGGATCGTCAGAGGATAGAAACCGGCACCTTTGTGTATCCATAATATTGTTGACACCATTGACGAAAAAAGTTTTTGGTACGTTTTAATACTAAACTGTGATTAAAACTGGTATAATCATTGTTGCACTAGAATATTTTTAGAATATTAAGAATACATCATTATTGTTGTATTATAATATGTAAAATTTAAATAAGATTTAATTAATTTCAGTTACTATTTCACATTGTGGTATAAAAATGTTATGGCTTAACTAATACAATAATACCGTATTCAATAGAACTACGGATTACAATTGACGGTAAGGGTAAAATCGACGGCGTTCTTGATGTACTGTGGTGGCATCTACAGTGTAGATTTGGAACTACTTGAAGCAACACTCATTCCCAGTATCTTTCCCCGCTGAGGTCTAAGGAGAGAATACTTTTTTTTGAACACTAATAATTACTATAAAATCAAAGTTAATTAAAGTATGGAATTAATTAATAAATTTTTAATAAACTCAGCTAAACAAATCAGTATGGTAAAACTTCCTTTGCTGATAAACAATGTTATTAGTCATGAAACATTTTCGCATTGTATTTGAAGTAGGCCTATTTGAAAAAGTATTTGAGAAGTATTTGAATAAAGCTAATTAAAACAACTAAATTTTCTTATAATAAACGATTGTAATAAAAGCTAATATAAAAATGTATCTGTTAACACACTTATTTTTCTATTAACTTATTAACCATGAAATGGTAATCAAAAATTTGTTTATTGGCATATATTTCTTTCGTCAATAAAGGCAATGATTACACTGGCAAACGTTATAGTTATTATAAAAGTTTTATACGTATTAGTATACTAGACTTAATAATTTTACAAACCATAATTTTTAAAGCATAATATTTTTTATGTTACAATAAGTTAGATTATATTTTATTAAAATAAACAAGTTTGGAACGTGCTGTAAATAATTAGTCATACCATTGTGGATGCAAAATCTGTGACTTATAACTCTCTTTGATCACATAAAATCACTTTAAACGAAATGTTAAAATGTTGTTGTTGTCTTACGTTACATTTTAACTGCATGTTCACTAATTAGGTGTCATTTGTGTATTAAAGACGAATACCTGTCGTTTGCCTGACTGTACCATTACGCTTCAGTAATTAAACGTTTCCGGCTCACTTGGTTCCCAAGGGGACGTGGGAGTTACAGAATATATCGGGAATCGTGAAACACTGATAATTAAATTTTCATTGCCAGAAGAAAATTGTCAGGGCTTAATTGTAACTTTTGACACTTCTGTAGCAATATTGACAGAGCAAAATACTCGATTAGTAAAACAAAATCACAAAAAAGTTTTTAAGACCAACTTAGAATAGTTCATGATATGATTGATTATTTTCTCAAAAAAAAGCATTTTTAAAATTTATTTTTAATATTTTTTAAACCAACTTATGTATTTTTACTAAACCAATTAAAATTTTGTTTTTAACTAAAATAAATCGATAAAACCAATGCCAAGGCATGTTAAAAGCTCTTTGTTTGTTACTTGGTTAACTTAATTAATAATTCGTAAAAATAAACTAAATTATCGCGCTATTAATAATGAAGAGGCCCAATAAAACTTAAAGTGGTGCAGATTTTGTTATTGCAACATTATTTATGTCAATGCAGGACATTGTGACAATGTTATGTTGACAACCCGCTTAATTTTACTTTTTCCACTGTCAGCATGATATTCATTATCAAGTTATCAAGTTAGTGTTATTTTAATTATAAAAAAAAACTCATCAGGTTAACTTCTTAAATATATTTTCCTCCAACTACTATCTAAAGCCGTATTTTACTCTTTGGAATAGAGTACTAAAGTACTAGTTTTAACCCCATGTGACTTGAATACTTAATTTTGCTAAATAGGGAAACTCAACTTTTTTGTACCTCGGGGATAAAGTTAGCTACATTCAAATAACATGAAAAGAGATATTAAAAATAACATGAGTGACAGTCAGCTGTCACTTGTATTTATTTCGTTACTATTTGTTTACTAATATCAGCTGTAGCATAAGCCATTCTGTCAGCAGTGTACGTGTTTGTTTACATTTCGCTTGGGTAGGCTAATAACCTTAGAAGTACTAAACCTAAGTGTAAGAATTTTCACTAAGCTTAAATTCTGTTTTTTGTGTGTTCTTTAAAAATGATATAGCCACCTTGTGTTGTTTTTTATGTTAATGTGAATGATATAGCTTGACGGAGCAAGGGATCAAATGAAGGTAAAGTTAAAATATATATGGTAGGCATATTGTTATAGGCCAAAATGTTATTCGTGTAGGTGGAGGAAAAATGTTGTGCATCAAGGGACTAAAGTACTTTTTCTCCCTCAGGGAAATCATCTTCGCCTTCAGGGAGAAAGGCCTACTTTAGTCCCTAGAATCACAAACAACTACTTTATGAACATATAGCTACCGAATGTACAAATGATGATTTTTATTGTTGTAGGGATGCAGACTGCCAATGAAACAGAGCTAACCGCATTTCACGTTGATAAATACCAAGATAACTACAATTATTCATATTATAACTCTACTTCTCAAGATATAGACGGATGCTATAAAGAAAATACAACGGAAAATAATGCATTTCAACAACATTTTATAAAAGATAACTATTCTCTTTACATGGGAACCAGCATATTTTTCATAACACTCTGTGCAGTGGCTATCTCGGTGAATATTGTGACCCTTCTGACTGTTTTCTTCTTAAAAAAGTATTCTTCCATAGTGTTGATATCTTTAAGTTTGGTCGCGTCCGATACTGTGACTCTCTTTTGGTACGGGTTATCTTTCGTTTTGTTTTCTTTTTTAACAACCTTGGATTATCTATTTGTCTCAGATCACTCGTGTTTAGGTTTGGCGTTAGAGGCTCTGAAAAATGGAGGCGTTTTCACAACACTGGCGCACCTGGCGCTGATAGCACTCTACCATTACAGGGGAAGCCTTCGTGATCTGGAGTGCATGATAAAGCCAATCAAGAAGAAATATCTCAACATAGCGATAGTCATGGTGTGGGCTTGTCCAAACGTGTTTATTTCTTTACATATGTTTTATCCTGTTATTTTGCGCTTTGACTCATGTTTATGCAATCAAAGGTATGTATATGCATGTTAATACATTTTTGTGTAAAAGTGATTCAATATAATCTAGTCATAATGTAACTCCTAAATACTCGAAATTTACAATACTGTGTTAAAAACTATTGCTGTACCGTAAAAAAAGTAGTACCGGTAGCAGTGAACCCTTTTTCATTCATTGAGTACTGGAAAGTGTTACAATTATATTTTCAATTATACAGCATACAATATTTGTCTGATATTGGATTTCTATTTGTGCCAAAGTAAGTCAAATATATTTATACATCATAAAATTTAAAATTAATAATTTTTCCGTTAAAATATTACAAAAAAACTTTACAAGTATGGATAAAGTATTTTCAAACTTCTACTTTTAGTATGTGAAAAATGATAATGATTAAAATATCATTACATATAGTTTAAATAAAATTTTTATGAGAATTATGACATTAAAACACATACGAGAACACTTCAGTAAAAGTATGTTCTACCTCTGTATTTCGTATAATGTTGTTGCATGTTTATTTAATGATTTCAGTAAGCGACTAGCCAGCTTCTGGTTTCGGATGACGTACATAGGTTTGTTCTTCTCAGCTCTCTCTCTGATGCTCTTTGTGTATACGAGAATTTACTTTAAAATTAGGAAGAGGGAAAGATCTGCAATAGGCAAACAAGCTGTAAGTATTTACCAGCTTTAATTAATTGAGGAAAAAAGTATTTCCTTAATATCTCTGGTCAACGTTTTCATATTTTAAAAATTCATCGTTCATACAATTTACTGTACATTATTCAGAAGGTAAGAAATGTACACAGGTCAAATACCTTTAAAATTCTTTTTTTCTAACTTTTATTAATAAATGTATGTATAAATGTACTTTAAGTATACAAGATATATTTTTCATTTCTTTACATGTGACTGTTAACCATTAGGTATAACTATAATATCGCTCGATAAGGATGTCTGAATATTATTATAATAAATAAATAAATAAATACATACATACACACACACACACACACACACACACACACACACACACACACACACACACACACACACACACACACACATATACATACATACATATATTAAATTGTGATAATGAGTATTTTAAATAAACATATTGTGATTTTGATTATTATGTAAAAACTAAAAGTTTATTATTTGGTAATTAAAGTATCTAATGTAAACAATAGACAATAGACAACCTGTTTATTCATGAAAGTTTACAATATACTTTTTACATTCCAAGAGCTCACAGAGCTCGCGTGGAATTTAATATTTAAAAAATACATTTTATATAGATATGTTATTGGTTACAGTCAGTTGACCAAATGCTTTAAATTGTTCGCAAAACAGCACACTTCATTGTCCGTGTCCAATCGTGACACTTACTCATTATTTACATTGTACAGATCCAGGAGGAAAATAAGTACCGTATACTAAAATTGTAACAAGGATAAATCCATTTAAATATAAAAAACAATAAATAGAATAATTTGATACAATCTTAACAGTTACATAAAATATATACATTTAATAACACAACGGTTGCAAAAGTTCCTAACCTATATCTCATCAAATATCCAACTCATTATCAACAATTGCTTCTTTAACTTTCATCTTAAAATGTAGCTTCCCTTCATTTAGAATGCCATTTCCAAAAGTACTATTTTATTAAAAATAACTTTGCCTGAGTAACAAAATTGTTTCCTAGAACATTCTTTCTTAAAATTATCAATGTTGAGGGTCACAAACTGTGATGCACGAGTATTAACTCTAATCTGCTTTATGCTATAATTAATAAAAAACTTATGCATGTGGAGTGAACTTGACAAAAAATACAATTGATTAAAAGTAAGATAATTATGTTCTGCAAATAAATAAGACATACTATCGTATTTCTTTAGGAAATGCATCGTTCTTATTACAAATCTCTGGATCATGATTATAGGATATAACAATGTTGGATAAGTTCCCCCATAATGGATAATGCCATAACGTACCGTGCTCTCGAACCATGACATGTAAACAATCTTTAAATGTTCTATTCTTCTAAATTTTCATGTAGTACAGAGCATAATTTATTTTCTTCAATTTAGCAGCTAAATATTCAATATGCTTGTTCCACTTTAAATTACAGTCAATAAAAACTCCTAGGTACTTTACATCAACTATCTCTATATTTACACAAGAACACTCATACAAACCACTTGATGACCACTTGATGACCATGACAAACCAAATAAAAATCTATTACATCTTCTCTTTTGGAGTTAAAACCAGAAAACAAAATACACTTAGACTTTGACAAATAAATCGCAAGTTTAATTACAGTAGATGTTATCATCCATAATATATAAACTCTCTTTATATAGGAGCCAAAACATTATCCACACATCAGTTGTTAAATTTTAATCTTACTGCTTTCAAAATAACTATAAACTTATTTTCCATGCCCTGATTGGTTTTCTGTATAGTTGTACTGACAATGATCATCAAACTGAGGTTTTCTGCTTTTTTTGCAAAAGGTGCTTTGTAAACCAGATCATCTGGAGCAGTAAACAAATCTAACTTCTTAGAATCATATAAATAAGTTTAATGTCCAATGTACATATTCATATTGCATTTTCTCAGGGATTCCATATTTTTCCTTACATCTAGAAAGAAGGGCGCTAAGAAATCCATTGATACCAAAATCGTCGTGGTCCGTTCAGTAGTTTTCTCCCTAGACACGAAATTGTACTCTTTCACGATTTGGGTCAACATGAGTCCTATATAATTTTTTTTTATGTGTATGTAATGTTTAATAATGCAAACAATTTTTAAACAACTTGAGTTGAGAAAATAAAATTTGTCACAAATGTTAGGACCAAAATTCAAATACAATCCAATACTTGTTTCTTTTAAAGTTTCAAAATGGCAGCTATTTTAAAATTTAAAAGCTAAATATCTAAAAAAAAAATGCAGAATTAATAAGACGCAAAATAGTTATTAAATTTAATTTAAACTAACCAATCCAACCAAAACCACCATGGAGATAAAGGCCGAAGGACAAACAGCAGAAATAAAGGGTGGGTTTAACATTTAAAATAATGTAAGATTTTACAAACTAACTTGCAGAAAACCTGTTTTTGTTATGAAAATTTAAAGTTTTTTTATTAATATAAGTTTGATCATTAAAATACTAATATAAAAAAATTTCGCAACTTTTTTGTAGCTAAAAGAAATTTGAAAGGTCCGCCATTTTGTAACTGTAAAAAGGTAGAGCTATTAATCTTAATCAGGATTTAGGTCTTAATATACATAAAAGCTGTGCCAAGTTTGAATTAACTCAAATCGTGTAAATATAAAACTACATACAGACAGATAGACGGAAAAAGGAATCGAGACTATGCCCATTTTGTATTGTAATATTTGTTTGATTTTGACTCCTGAATAACATGATAAAGTTTGATCTAATCATTGTGCGGCATACTTTATTGATATACTGACTAATTTGGTTTTAAGTATTTACAATTACAACTTAAAATAATTTTAACACAATATGTTGGGTCGCTATATTTCTTACCCAGCAGTTAGTGTAATTAATATACTTAAATACGTCTTGGGTGAAATAATTTACAATTAAGACCAAGTTTAATTTCTTGGCTAACATCTTTCTAAAAAAATACATAACTAAAAGTTTGAGTATTTTTAAAAGAAATTGCAATTCATACAACTATAATTAGAGGCAAATATGAATATATTCACAACACTTGAAAATGATACGATATTTTGATAAGAAAATATAGCACTTGTTGTTTGTAACGTGTATTTACTATTGGGTATTTTAGGAAAAAATATTGAAAGTATTTATTTTTTTAGGAAAGCCAAAAACTTTCTAAGAAAAGTCTAAATAAAAAGGAGAAAAATAAAAAGTATTTTTATATCACTTACCACTATCTCATTTTACTCATAATTTGTTGGGCTCCACTTTTTTTAAGGTAAGTTATCAAAAATTTTTATTTAAAGAAGATTTTCATAATGCCTATAATTTTTATTTTTTATAAAGTCGTGTGCAGGTCTATTAATGTAAATTCAAAAAGTGATTTCATATTTCATTTATTTATTTCCACAACAGTATATAAATAAAAATAGTTTTTTACAGATATAAGATTATCAAAACTTTATTTTCAATTAACATTTTATCACAATATTAAATATAAAATTTGAAATTCTTATATAACACCATAGCTCCTTTCATTGAATATCTAATGGTAATTTTTTTTTAAGTTATGAGAATCATAAAAGAAAAACTCTATGGGATGACACTTTGTGAAATATCTACAAACCCACTGTAAATTTCAGATTATTTTTTAATCTAAAATCCCATTTACCGTTTCTTATTGTTAATTATCAAATTGATAATGATGAAGATTCAGAAAACCTTGTAAAGGAGTGGTTTTTTCTATTAATGTTTTATTTTCCGCTCCTAAACAAAATTCTTAATTCAGGGTTCGCCTACAATAATTTTATAGGGACTGGTGAATTGCGATATTCTACCAAAAATCAGGACAGGTTTGTGAATAACGGACTCATTTACTAGTAACATTAATGCTTGATTTATTTTTCCAAATTTACGATACAAATGAAATTAAGGCTCCTCTTTATCGTTCTTTCGGCGACAGCCGCGAACGATTCAAGATTCAGACAATGAAAATTAATACATAAATCAAAAATGTCTTTGGGTGATTTTTGAACTTGAAATCTGAAACAAAAAACTAAATAAATATTCTCATGGACACCGACAGGCGACAGCCGCGGTGTCTTGTGACAATTGTGACATTGGCGATGGGAAATTTAATTAATCAACGGGATTCTGGCGGCAACAACCGCGAATCTCACGGATCGAAACAACTGTGACTTTGATATTTTATTATTATTACTGTAAGCCAATCTAGTGTGACATGTGCAATGGGGGGGGGCAGGTGTCCCACACTCTCGACTATCTGAAATTTTTACCCTAGAAATTATTAATTTGTCTTAGGGCAGATAGTATCTCATTACCAGGTTATTAGTACCTCAAATAATCGGAAATTACTCACGATCACGTGATATGGCCGGGACTCACACAATACCTAAACCACGTGGCCTCAAACTTGACACTTTATTCGATAATTACGGGACCGTCGTGATCCGCTGCTCAGCACCGGGGTACTGGCGCGAGCGCGTTTCACAATTAATTAATTTAATTATACTTATTGATGAATTTTACTTTCACACTTCGTGCACCGGTCAGCGACGGAGTCCTGCCGCGACAGGGCACTACTGCTAATACACGTGATATTTAATTTGAGAGTTATACTTTGAAAATCGAAAATGGATCCACAATGCTTACTAAAAGATGAAATTATTCGGTAATCCAAACGCTATTTGGTGTAATTAGCCTACAGGTAACTTAAGCAAAGATCGATACAGGCTTACCCAACCAGGCCGTCGGCAGTGGGTCCTTCACGGTCACGGGCACAACTACAACTAACTGGAGAGTCTCTATGAATTGCATCGGTCCGCGCCGGCCGGTCAAAGTTCAATCCTCAACCCCCCTCATGCGGCACACAATGTGTCAATATATTGGCGGCAACTTTAAATTTGCTCAGTGAGGGAAATCAGTCCCTCACACCCCCTTCCTACATTAGGAACACAAAAGAATAGTAATTCAGAACAGTATCAAAAAAATTCATCCCAATGCCACAATTGTCGTAATAAAAAATCATATACTTCTTCTTTACTCATTCCCAACACAAAATTATTATGCAATGCAGTCAAACATTCAGTAGCTTAAGATTGAGAAAAATTAACATAAAATAGATGTTGCGATACAAATTAAAGTCAACACTGATGCACGCACAAAACTAATAACTTCAATTGAAATAAACATTCGATTACTAAGTTCAAAGACACAATAAACATTGACATGCTTTACAATCCTTCGACAATTTGTAATAGCTCGGTCCACGTGGGAGGATCATTAGATACATCGCTGAGTATCATGTTATCATTACGGGGTGATAGCCTAATCACCGGGCTCGACTCCAACATTCCGACGCGGCATGTCCCCATTACGCTTTTCGGCGTGAAACATAAATTCCCGCCGGAATCGCTCCGTGGAGGAGTGGCATCGAATAAACGTTGACCTGGGGAATCAATCCACAAAACGTCCAAATCTTCCGTCGAGCCGAAGTTTGGCCGAACCTCAGCAAGTGGCGGCAACCGCTGTATGGCCATCTCCAACGGCACGCCACTAACCGGACCCGCTGACGCCGAATGAACCACGCGCGGTTCATCATAAGGACGCTCGTCCAACAACGGTGTGCCAGGCGTCCCCAGCACGACGTCGCTGTACACCACGCCGCTGCACCCATGTTCTGCAACTTCCCGTAGGACTCGTGTCGAGAGCCGTAGCTTCCACGCCAACCTTTTTCTCGCCTCGTGGCCTTTCCCCCTGCGTCTCCGCCTGTTTCGATTTCGGTTTCCCCCACCACGTTTTGCCATTCTACAACATTAAAGATTTTTTTTTTTTTAACACAAATACATGAAACATAACACGATAATATAAAAACACATCCATCAATCCCCATTCATACTAGCATCAAAATTATTACATTTCTCATCCACAATAAATCGATTAATTCCCTCGAAACAACTCATGTAATTAGAAAAATTAGCAACACAAAAGACATATCATATTACATAGTTATCTGAATCTCATTCATGACTCACTCGCCCAGGACATGCGCGAGCATATGAATGGTGAAACAAACAATTTCACGATAACAATGACTCACTCTTATCAAGACTGGAATTGAAAGCCCCGTACAAAGGCTTTCAAATCCTTCACATGCCATTCTCCGGCATTTTTACCAGACGCATCCGCCAAGGCGTAAACATTAGCACCTAGTTTCCTCCTCACAACCAGCGGACCCACGAACCTCGGAGACAGCTTCGCGGTCACACCTTTACTTGCATCTGACAGCACGTAGTTTCTTCTCATTACCTCATCGCCGACACTGAATTGCAGTGGGCGCCGCCTCAGATTGTAATTCCGTCGTTGATCGAGAGATGCCTGTTTCAAGTTTTCACGTACTATTGCGAATGCTTGTTGGAGTCGCTTCGACCGAGCATTGATGACATTCTCATAGCCTACTTCCTGCGGCGCCTGACGACTGTTTATTAATTCGTGTTTAAGCGTCCCTGGTAACTCGAGCTCCCGACCATAGACTAAGAATGCGGGTGTGAATCCCGTGGACGATTGAACTGCCGTGTTCCACGCGAATATTAATTGCGGCAAATTAACGTCCCACTTCCGCTGGTTATCATTACAAAACTGGCCTATCATTGTTTTTACTGTTTTGTTTGTACGCTCCACGGGATTTGTTTGAGGGGTATACAAAGGTGTGAATGAATGTTGAATCTTAAACGTTACAGCCAAGTCCTGAAATATCTTATTTTTATATTGCACTCCGTTATCTGACAGTAATATCTTAGGCGTTCCGTGCCTAAAAATAACAAGCTTCTCGAAGGCATCCGATACAGTCTGAGCCGTAGTACGGCGCAACGGTTTGAATTCCACCCACTTTGAGAATGTATCTTGGAACAACAGCAGATAACAATTTCCTTGAGACGAATTAACTAGTGGCCCTATCAAATCAGTCGATACAATCTCCCACGGGGAGCCCGCCGCTCTGGTTGCGCCCATTAACCCTGGGACTTTATTTTGCACAGGTTTAAAGGACTGACACACAAAAACACCCCCTGACGAATCTGTCCACATCTCTGTACATACCCGGCCAATAATAACGTGCCGCGATGCGAGCAAATGTTTTAAAACGCCCAAAATGTCCGGCAGTCGGTGAGGTGTGATTTTCGTCTAACACGCGCTTTCGATCGCTCACCCGTACACACATCTTCCACTGGTCGCCACCATCAATGTTTTCAGTGAAACGAGAAAATCTCCTACGAAACAGAACCCCGTTATCTACCTTAAAGTCCGAATACTTTTCCGGTTGATTACTGACCTTTATTTTCATGTTGTCATACCACTCGGAGTTACCCACTTCATTGGAACACAACACCTCATTAGTCGTTGGTGGTTGACACGGCGCTCGTGACAATGCGTCGGGGACCTGATTAAGCGCACCCTTGCGATATATGACTTCAAAATCAAACTGTTGAAGTTCTAGGCTCCAACGAGCTAATCGTCCAGACGGATTTGACAAGCTACGCAGCCATTTTAGTGCTTGACAATCAGATACGACATAAAATCTGTATCCTTCGAGATATGGTCGAAATTTTCTTACCGCGCACAAAAACGGCTAGACACTCCTTTTCGCAACTACTATATTTCTTCTCTACGTCAGACAGTGCACGACTAAAATATGAAATAACTGATTCCTGGTCGTCATGCTTCTGCGTAAGTGTTGCCGCGATGCCGACGTCACTTGCGTCCGTTTGTACGTAAAATGGGACCGAAAAATCCGGGCACGTTAAAATCGGCGCCGAGGTGAGAGCATGTTTCATTTCTCTAAACGCTCGATCCTGATCCTCCCCCCCACTTAAATGCATTGTTTTTCCTCAGCAGGCGCGTGAGAGGCTCGACTTTAATTGAATAGGCGTCAATAAATCGCCGATACCATGACGACATGCCCAAAAATCGGCGAAGTTCCTTCACATTCCTGGGCACTGGATAATCAACAATCGCCTTGAGTTTGCTCGGATCAACCCCAATTCCGGCCGAACTCACTTGATGCCCCAGATAAACAAGCTCCGTCTTACAAAATTCACACTTAGCCGCATTTAAAAGCAGTCCAGCGTCGCGCAATTTATCAAACACTAACTTCAGAGCCCGTAAGTGAGATTCAAAGTCTGGAGAAAACACAATAATGTCGTCAACGTAGGGGAAGGCCACGTTGTCCAATTCCGGGCCAATAATAGAGTCCAATAACCGCTGAAATGTCGCCCCCACTCGAATGATGCCCAAAAGGCGCGACTTTAAACTGAAATAAACCTTTCCCAGGGACAGTGAATGCTGTACACGGCCCTACTATCTTCGCTCAACGGAATTAACCAATACCCATCTTTTAAATCCAGTTTTGATACGAACTTTGCCCCTCGTAATTTATCTAAAATTGACGAAATAAATGGTGTTGGGTAGGCATCTTTTATGCTTAATTCATTTACTTTCTTCAAATCGAGCGCGAATCTCACGGCCCCAGATGGTTTTTTTACTAACACAACTGGTGAGCTCCACGGGGAAACACTCGGTTCTATGATACCTCTCTCCAATAATCGGTCGACCTCTTTATGCATTAATTCAGTCATGATAGGCGAGCGAGGAAAATACCGTTGCTTAACCGGATGTACATTGGGCTTCAACCTAATATGATGAACAACATCGTGATTTGGGCCACGAATTTCTTCAAATTTCGGAAGTTCCTCGGACAGAAATTTATTTAATTGGTCTTTCTGCTCGTCACTAATTTCAACCAAAGCCGCGACATTACATACATCGGTTTCTCCCCTTATGCTTATCTCCTGTGCACTCACGTCAATTACAGCTCGCAACTTATCTAACCAGTCTAGTCCGAGCAAAATACTAACTGTTAACGAAGGCATCACTCGTAATTCACCGTCAATATTGACCCCTTTAATGTTAGCATTAACATAATAAAGTCCTTTAATATCCGTCAGTTGCCCGTTTGCCACACGAACCTTTGTTTTGGTTAATTCTCGGTACAAACATTTATTTTTATGGCAGTCATCTGCCACCTTACTGTCGATGTACGACACAACTGACCCCGTGTCCACGAGACCTTTATACACTTTGTTGTTAAATAAAATGTTTACAAAGAGCCTTTCACTATCAGTATACTGTTCAGTACAGGTGTGAACATTCACGGCTGGGGCGTCGAGGGTTTCGGATCCAGCGGTATCCCCGAGCGCTGGACCCTGTGGCCGTTTCCCTGATGGTGACAATTTTCACACTCTCGTTTTGTGACATTTATTTTACCGCAACCAAAACAGAATTTTTGTCTGGGGCTTTTTACATTGACTAAATACATGGCCACGGCCTTTACAATTCCAGCAACTCTTATCTACCGTCTGATAACCGGGCCTGGCAGTGAAATTATCTCGGCTCGAAGTTTTACTGATAACTTCGGCGGAGTTACTACTGTGCGCTACTATTTTAGTTTCAAACTTTCCTTGGTAAGCCGTGTCAGATGAAAACGACTGTGAAAGTTTGGGAGGGGGACGAAACAGTTTTTGCCTCCTTATTTATGAGCTCATATTCCACGCCTAAACTGATGAGTTCCGCCATGCTCGAAAATTCAATTCATCACGTTCATTCTTTATGTAACTCTTGTACTCGGGCTTGAGATTCCTGTACAAAAGGTCTAATTGTTTCTCCTCAGAAAAGCCCCCATGCCGCCGCATGAGTGTACGTAATGCAATTTCGAAGTCACGGATCGTCTCTTCCGCCCCTTGAGTTCTCGCCCGAATTTCGTCCTCAATGCGATTGAGATAATCAGACGGCAAATAATCACGTTTAAAGTCAGTCATAAAATCATTGAACGAACGCCACCTTTCTCGGTTGATCCGGTACCATAACAACGCTTTGTCTTTAAGCAATTCCGGCAAAGCACACAATAAAGAACTTTCATCAATGTTATAAGCTGACTTTAACTCATCTACTCGTTCCATAAACGCAACGGCCCCTTTAGTCCCATCAAATTTTAAATTCCACTTTCTAATCTGATCACAAATTTTTCCCACATCAGTTTGACCCGATTTAATTGGTGTCGATGTAATCGGATTTATTACCTCAGCCCCATCTTTAGTCGTCTTATCTTTACTGCGGACATCTTTCTCTTTAATAATCGACTTTAACTCGGATCGCAACCTCCTCACATTCCCTTTTGGTTCCTTAACTCCGTACTGTCGTAACAAACTTTTAATTTTAGATTTATTCAAAATATCAACGTCTTCCGGGATATCCTCATCACTAGAAATGCCACTCATCTTGATTTCTTATAGTAAATATCTTAAACTAACGTGCAAAACATACAATTAAATATTATATTACAAAATAATCACATATAACTCACACCTGCCCCACGTTCATGGGCGCCATTGTAAAGGAGTGGTTTTTTTCTATTAATGTTTTATTTTCCGCTCCTAAACAAAATTCTTAATTCAGGGTTCGCCTACAATAATTTTATAGGGACTGGTGAATTGCGATATTCTACCAAAAATCAGGACAGGTTTGT
>JAQYXR010001654.1:0-28322 GCA_030545055.2 Neoaliturus tenellus | reverse complement strand
AGTTCAAACAAAGTGTATCCTTTACGTGTTGTAAAAGAAGAGCTACCAGATCATACGGATTTACTACTACTAACGCGAGGAGATGTGTCTCACTATGTGTACATAAAGAAATTCGACTCTCTTTTTAACAAGCAGCTTTCTAAAGATCGACACAGAAAGATAATTTGCAAGAGATGTTTTAATTTTCAACGAGAAGGAAGACAAGGAAGAGAATGGTTACAAGAGCACAAAAGACTATGTAACAATAATTATGAAGCAAAGATTAATTTACCTTCGGAAAACAGAGCATTTGTTACATTTCAAAAGGTTCATCATCAATACCGTATCCCTATAGTTGTATATGCGGACTTTGAATCAACACTAATTCCTATAGAAGATGAAAATTGTGAAGCTAGAAAAAGTGTCAAATATCAAATGCACAAACCAAATAGTTTTTGTTTAATGGTTAAATCAACATTATCAGAAGAACATTTAAACCAATATGGATTAACTTCAGAACCTTTAGTATATCGTGGTGAAAATGTGGAAACAATATTTCTTGGGGACCCGGCTGGTCCTATGCTACACATGTTAAATTCTAGATTTTGGTGCAAACTTTTCTCAGAAAGTACTTTAGCTACAATAATGAAACTTTTACCTCATGTTCTGTACATGTCACCCCACACTTTAACACAAGGATTTATTTTTTGAATTTTTTTCAACAAATTTATGATTTTTTTATAATGTATATTATTTTTCACGTGTTTTTTTCACCCAAAATTTTAATAATATCATTTTTAAAAATTCTAGAGATAAATCCCTGTGTTTAAGTGTGGGGTATTATGTAAAGAACATGTGGTAAAAATTTCATGAAGATATCTTTAGTAGTTTTTGAGAAAAGTGTGCACCAAATTTAAAAAACTAGTTTTTCGGAAAATTGCGAAAAACACAAGCCTGCTAGTAAAATTTGTTTATTCATTCGTACCTTTTAATCTAAAACATCCCTGCTCCATAACTGGGGTTGTCTGGGTCTTCTTCATTGTCTTCCAATTTCCTCTTAGTTTGTCTCTTCCTCTGTCTGGCTTCCTTTTGGATGTCTTCAGCAACCCGAAGCGAATCGTAGAGTCTGCACCTATCGATGTTTTTCATTGCAGCAACAGTATGTTTCCCCACACTCACCCCCAACATGCTTAAAACTTTGCATTTAACAATTTGTCCACAGTTAAATGTTGCCACAGCATCATAAACCCCCATATGAAGAGTCTTCAACCCGACGAACCCTGTTTTCGGTAGCCTAGACCAAATTACGTTATTGACGCTTTCATTTGGATTTTGCGTCTGTCCATGAAGGCACTTTTCCAGTAATTTAGAGTCTGATAAACTTTGGAAAACTGGTTTGATGAATTCCATAATAGGTATAGGTATACTGTTCTTATGGAGTATGGTTCTTTTGTTTCAAGTGACTTGTTGAACTTGCACCAGCTATCCTCACCTTTTGGGCAGAGTTCGTGCTGTGGATTTTCATCGGTCGATGATTTGTGAAAGTACAATGCCCAGATAGCTTGCTTCATTTCTCTCACACTGTTAGTGTTTTTTCTTATGGCTTGTCCATAATAAGTCTGCAGCTGATCAATTACAGCAGATGTTAATCGGTTTTTTTCCTCCCAACTTTAGGCCATCCGAGAGAACCAATCCCTTGTTGTCAGACTTTAACTTGCGTAGCCTGGTGCCCATCCGCTTTTGTATATGGCCTATACACTCTAATTTCTTTATTTCACAGTCCTTACCATAAGGAGACATTTCCTCAATAGCTGCAAAACCCTTTGAGTCACCATCCCCAAGGTAACGGGTATAGCGCACATTGTATGTCGGCAGAGATCGACTGAAGATTTCTTTGGCCCCCTGCACCTCCATGCCAGTACTTGCACCTCTATAGTTCATTATGCATGAAGAAAGATGTTCACCAGAACTCCTTTTAGGGCATGTACAATATTTTGAAAGTATCGAAACATCTACAACTAGGCCAGTATCAAAACTTGTCGCAGTAACTACGCCATTGAGGGAGGTAAAGCCGCGTTTCTGCCACGTTCCATCTAACGCTTATGAAATAAATTGAATGCATACTATAACTGCAACAAACACGATCTAAGAGTGCTTAGGACAGTGGCGAGGTATGTGAAACACCAATTTCATGCGTGCAAACATATACAAATATATTTTTTTGACAGGGATTCAGTATCCAAAGCATTACGTGTTATATATCAAATTGTTCAGAACAAAAATCTCAATTAAAAAACATATAATTAAAAAAATTGAATTTTTTTCGATTTTTCACCGACTTGGTCCCCTTATAGCTGAAAATGTACAAAGATTATATACGAATATCGTACCAATGAAACCGATGGAGGAAGAAGAGGAAATTCAACATGAAAATGCAACTCACTGTTTCTTATGTAAAAATTAATTTACCATTGACAATTATAAAGTTAAAGATCATGACCACCTTACAGGTTATTACAGGGGTGCTGCTTGTAATAAATGCAATTTGAGCTATCGTTTACCACTATTTATTCCTGTGGTTCTGCATAACCTCAGTGGGTATGATGCTCATTTTATAATACCTGAATTAGGAAGAGACAATGGTTCAATAGATGTGTTGGCTGAAACTTCAGAAAAATTTATAAGTTTCTCTAAAACAGTTGGAAATGTCAAATTAAGATTCTTAGACTCCTACCGATTTATGCCGTCGAGTTTGTCTAAACTTTCTGAAAATTTAAGGAAACAAGATTTTATTGAAACAAAGAAGATTGTAAGTAACGACAAACTAGATCTTGTACTTCGGAAAGGTATTTTCCCATATGATTATATAGACAGTTTAGAAAAATTTAATGAAACATCACTTCCGCCAAAAGAAGAATTCAAAAGTAAACTATACGACATGGGCATATCTCAAGAGGATTATGATCATGCATGTAAAGTATGGAATGAATTAGGATTAACAACATTGGGAGAATATTCAGATTTTTATGTTAAATTAGATGTAACTTTATTATGTGATATAATGGAAGAATTTAGAAATACGTGTTTTGCAGCATATGGATTGGACCCTCTTCATTCGTACACTTCACCTGGATTAGCATGGCAAGCTATGTTAAAAGAAACAAATTGTAAAATTCAACTTCTTACTGATATAGATATGGTTATGATGTTAGAGTCAGGAGTTCGAGGGGGATTGACGCAAAGTGTTACACGACACTTCAAGGCGAACAACAAGTATCTGCCCGATTATGATGCATCAAAACCAACAACATTCCTGGGTTATTTCGATGCAAATAACTTATACGGATGGGCAATGTCAAATCCCCTTCCATATAATAATTTTAAATGGATAGACCCAGAATCGATTGGAAACATAATGGATATACCGAAGCATGGTGAAACTGGTTACATTTTTGATGTCGATTTTGAATATCCTGAACATCTTCACGATCAACATTATGATTTACCACTTCTTCCGAAGACTGAAATTTCCCCTATTGGAAGATGGCCAAAATTAATGATGACTTTAACCAACAAGTCTCGATATGTTGGACACTACTGGATGATACAACAGGCTTTAGACTTAGGATTGAGAATTACAAAAATTAATCGAGTACTACAATTTTCTCAATCTTGTTGGTTAAAACCTTACATCGACAACAACACAAGAAGAAGAGCCACCGCTACATCAAGTTTTCAAAAAGATTTTTTCAAATTAATGAATAACGCAATATTTGGCAAGACTTTGGAAAACAAAAGGAAACATAAGGATATCAAATTGGTAACTGATCCAGTAAAATTACAGAAATTGGTGCAACAACCAAACTTTGGTTCACCTGTAATTATTAATGAAAATCTAGTTGTTATTTCCATGAACAAGAAGTCGGTTGAAATGGATCGTCCTTTGTATCTTGGAATGTCAATCTTGGATATTTCAAAAACACATATGTATGAGTTTCATTATAAGAAGATGGTTAACTATTATGGAAGAGAGAACATTGGTATTGCATATATGGATACGGATGCACTAATTTACTGGATTAAAACAAATGACATGTATGAAGATCTACGCACCTTTATATATAAAGATGATTTCGACTTTTCCGATTATCCTAAGGATCATCCAAATTACGACAATGACAGAAACAAGAAAGTATTGGGAAAATTTAAAGATGAAACGAATGGTGTGCCGATGATGGAAATTGTGGCATTAATGTCCAAAGTGTATTCGTTTCAACTGTACATAAACGAGAGGAACGAACATCAAGTCACGAAGAAGGCCAAAGGAATAAAAACTTCTTTTCTTAAGAAGAACGTACAGTTTGAACATTATAAAAGATGTTTGTTTGAAAATGTTGAAACAACTGCAACGTTCAACACTATTAGAAGTTATAATCATCAACTTTTTAGTGTCAAACAAACAAAGTGGGCATTAAGCTACAAAGATGACAAGCGCCATATTTTAGAAGATAAAATTAATACTTTACCATTCGGCCACTACTCTCTAAACCCTATCAATCAGTAAACCTATTCTTCGTCCTCTACCTTCTTCCTTTTTTCTTTCCGTAAAGAAGAGGGGACATGTCAAGCCCAATGCCATGTTCCCTCTTTTTTACACTAATATGAAATGGCCTTGACCTATATTCAAACTATATAAATGAGAATAAACTATTCTATGGATCAGTATTTTTACATGCGGTGTACAAGCAACATCTGAAGATGGAAAGTGTGAAGGACAAGATTGTAAATGAACTACATAAACCAGCAAGAAGAAGATTTCCAAGAAGAAGTACAATCATTAAAGGAATGAATGATCTTTATCAAGCTGATCTCATTGAAATGATACCGCACAGTAAATTAAACAAAGGATTTAAATATATTTTAACAATTATAGACTGTTTTACTAAAATAGCTGACGCTTTACCATTGAAGGATAAGACTGGTAAAAGTGTTACAAAAGCTATGGAAACCACAATACAAAGAAATAAATTTAAAATTAAACATCTACAGACCGATGATGGAAAAGAATATTTTAATAAAGACTTTGGAGCTTTGATGAAGAAATATCAAATAAATCATTATTCTACAAATTCTGAAGTTAAAGCTTCAATAATTGAAAGATTCAATAGAACATTAAAAGGTGCGATGTATAAACAGTTTTCAAAACGAGGATCATACGTGTGGTATGACATATTACCACAACTTATAAAAGAGTATAACAACAAATATCATCGTACCATTGGAATGAAACCTATCCAGGTAAATAGTGCTAATGCCAAAATTGTATTACAACGCATTAAAAATAATACAACACCGAAATTGGAAAAATTGCAACCAAAGAAGTTCAAGGTCAACGATAAAGTTCGTATAAGCAAATACAAAGGTGTATTTAGTAAAAGATATCTACCAAATTGGACTAATGAAGTATTTACAATTTATAAAGTGCAACAAACTATACCTGAAACCTATTTATTAAAGGATAACAAGGGTGAATTACTTCAAGGTGGATTTTACGGACACGAATTGTTGAAATCAACAGTCGGTGATGTATATCTTGTCGAGAAGATTTTACAAAGGAAAAAGGATATGGTTAAAGTCCGGTGGTTAGGGTTTGATAAAAGTGAAGACTCTTGGATTCCTTCAAAAGACTTAGTATAGTTGTTTAATAGCTCATTGTGTGTTTAACCTTTATACAAGATGGAGATTGTACAACAAAAAGATCGATTTAATATCAATAACATTGATGAATTGACAGTTGACAATGATAAGTTAAATAATGGAAAACATGGTGAATTACTACCAAATACGATAAGATGTCTAATAACTGGTCCTTCAAATTGTGGAAAAACTAATGTTGTTTTTAACCTTATAACTAATCCTAAAGGATTGCGTTTTAACAATATATACATTTTTTCAAAATCATTGCAACAACCAAAATATCAATTATTGGATAAAGTACTTGCAAGTGTACCTGTAATGAATTTTTACAAGTTTAATGCCAGTGAAACAATTATGCAACCAAATGAAGCAAAACCATTTTCTATTTTTATATTTGACGATGTTTCTTGTGAAAATCATGACACAATAAGGAATTATTTTGCTATGGGAAGACATCATAATATTGATAGCATTTACATTGGTCAAACATACAGTAAAATTCCAAAACAACTTATAAGAGACAATGCAAATATGTTGATCATCTTCAAGCAAGATGAAACAAATTTAAAGCATATATATAATGATCATGTAAATGCGGATATGCCATTTGAGAAATTTAAAGAGATGTGTGGCAAAGCATGGAATAAGAAATATAGCTTTCTCGTTATTATGAAGGAAGAAGATATTAAAAATGGTAGATATCGTATAGGGTTGGATAAATTTGTATTTATGCGTTGAACTACCGATGCTACATCTAGTTACACGTTGAACTTCACAGTGTAAACATGGTGAATCAAGAAAAACTATTGAAAGAAATAAAATCACTCAGTGATTCTATTAGGATGAAGAATCGTGCATTGAGGATGGGTTTAAGTAAAAGAGAAGAATTTTTAGAGACTACATTTAAACCTATTACGGAACCTTTAAAACAGATATCAGAAACTATTGGTAAACCTCGTTATGAAGGAGATGTTTCACTACCAGTTTCTAAACAAGAAGTACAAGCATTAAAAAAAGAAGAAGATGATGATTCATATACAAGTGCTAGTGAGCAAGAAGAAACAAAAGAAGAAGAACCAATTGTTGAAAAGGAAGAAGAACAGCCAATACCTGAAGCTGAACAATCTATTCCAAATTTAACTCAATTGAGTAGCGATATGTTACAACATGGACCTCTTGGAAGAAAATATATAATGAAAATGCTACATGACATGAAATCAAACCCGAATTTGAGTAGATCACACGTATATGGAGCAAGAATTGATGGGAATGAATTGAAGATTGGTGATTCAAAGCTTGAAATAACTCAAGACGATTACATCATTATTGGTGAGCATAGATATAAAGGAACCTGAAGGTGACTATAGCATAAGTAATAAACGTTTAAAACTAGTTAAAGATCCAGAAGAAGATACTGATGGAGCAAATTTGAAGACAGTAAAAGAAGCTACTTCAACATCATTGACATTACATAAGAATACTTACGATGCTAAATCACATAGATTAATTAATGTTGGTAAACCAACTGAAGGTTCTGATGCAATTACTAAAGAGTACTTATCATCTGAACTTTCAAATATTTTAAAATTTGGGGTAATACCTTAAAAGATGGACAAACGTATAATGCTGGAAATTATAGAATAACCAACGTGGGAAATCCCAAAAATGATAAAGATTCAGTTAATAAAGAATATTCTTTATTGTAGCTTGCAAGGAACACGATATAGCATATTTAAAGTATAAAGATTCAACAAATAGATCAATAGCAGATAAAATTCTAGCGGAAAAAGCTTGGCAAAGAGTAAAATCAAGTGACGCAAGTATTGCAGAAAAAGCATCGGCTTGGGCAGTAACTACAGCCATGAAGACGAAAGCAAAGTTAGGTGGTGGAAGACGTCGCAGAGAAAGACCTGCAAAGAAAGGCGCTCCCAAAAGAGGTGGAAACATTAAAAAAGGACGTCGTAGAACTCATAAGGCAAATGTTAAGAAGACTTCTGTTTGGCAAATGGTAAAAAACGGAGCAGGTTTATACCTAAGACCATACCGTGTGTACTAAATAAGAAGAGTCAATTGATAATTCCAAATAAAGCCTTAACAAATCATCAGTTAAATGATTATGTGAAATGTTTGAAAATACCATTCTTTCGTGGAGTTTTTATGAAAGATGCATTACCAACTAAAATATGGAAAAATGAAACTGGAATAGTAAATTTGGATTCCACCTATGGCCCAGGCACTCATTGGGTATGCTATAAAAAGCTCGGACAAACCGTTTACTACTTTGACAGTTTTGGCAATCTACCACCGCCAAAAGAACTGCAACATTATTTTCGAAACTCCAAAAACATTTTTTACAATTACAAAAGAGAACAACCTAACAATACTGAAATATGTGGGCATTTATGTTTGGAGTTTCTAGCGAAGAGTGTCAGTCAGCTTTAAGATGTCATCGTATACAGTGTCACTGAGTGGAAATTCATCCACATTGAAAAGTACGCTGTTCCCAGCATTGCGTCTATCCAAGGAAAGATTATGGGAAGCGGCATTACTTGATTTGACTACCTACAACTCAATTCCCAATGTTACGGAAGGAAAGAACAATTTACTACATTATTATGAAACTAAGGATGCTTCAGGAAAATACTCAGAATTGAAAATAATTACATTTCCTACTGGAGCATATGAAATTGATGACATAAACCAATTATTACAGAAACAACTCGGAGAAGACAATATCACCGCTAAAGGAAACAACAATACTTTAAAAGCAGAAATAACTTCGAAATATTATATTGATGTTGGCTTGGAAAACTCTATTGGCAGTTTACTTGGATTTACAGATACCAAAAAGAAAATCTTAACTCCTGGAACTACTCATTCAGGTGATTCAACTGTAACAATATTGAAAGTAAATAGTATCGATGTCACGTGCAACATTATACACGGATCGTATAGAGATGGAGTTAATCAACATATTTTACATACATTTTATCCAACAGTAGCTCCCGGTTTTAAAATTGTTGAGAAGCCACAAAACTTGATATACCTGCCATTAAACACCAGTTTCATTTCAGACATCGTACTGAACATATTGGATCAAGACGGTCATAGTGTTGACTTTAGAGGAGAAACAATTACTATACGGATACACATCAGAGCAGCAACATAAAAGTCAACATGGGATTATCATTTAAACCGCAACGGAAGAGTCGGGAGCTCAGTAGCTCCTCGACATTGGAAGAGTTAACATCGGACAACATTCGTTTTCTACAGAAGATTGGATTGAAAATTAATAACAGCGATGGATATCCTGGATATATCTCAAGGACCAACGTTCGACGAAACACTATGGGAGAAGGAATATCACACGCACAACCCTTACACTTCATCAAAATTAAACAATAATGATGAAATAAGGATTCCCATTCAACAACAAGATATTTACACTTTACCGTGTGAAAGTTACTTGTACATCGAAGGACGGGTATTAAAATTGGATTGAAAAACTGCTTCAACAGTTCCTTTTATAAATAACCCGATGGCATATCTTTTTGATGAAATAAGATATGAAATATCAGGGGTGACAGTTGATTCAACAAAAAAGGTTGGTTTAACAACGACATTGAAAGGATTAACATCATTAACACCGCATGAGAAGAATTCAATAGTCACCGCCGGATGGGTTGCCCCCGATAAAGACACTATAACACCAGCTTCCAACGGTCACTTTGATTTTCATGTACCTTTACGATTGCTTTTGGGATTCGCTGAAGATTACAAACGGGTAATAATAAATGTCAAACAAGAATTAGTATTACTTAGATCTTCAACTAATAAGGACTTGAAACTTGCAGACCCTGCAACTACGGAAGATAAACTGGAATGGCAACTACAGTTGGATAAAGTTGTTTGGAGAGTACCTCATGTAAGATTGGCCGATGAACATAGAATCCTATTATTGAGAAAGTTGAAATCTGACCGTGATATTTTGATGCCATTCCGAAGTTGGGAATTTCATGAATACCCTACACTACCTCAGACAGAACGACAAACATGGACCGTCAAGACATCAACTTACTTGGAACGAGCAAGGTACATAATACTCGGTTTTCAAACTAAGCGAAAAGATGTTATCACTGCAAATGCTGGTCAATTTGATCACTGTAAAATAAAGAATTGTAAAGTTTTTTTAAACTCTCAATTTTTTCCGTATGACAATTTGAATGTCATGTTCAGCAAAAAACGTTTTTCCATTTTATACGATATGTATGCAAGATTTCAATCGTCATATTATGGAAAGACTAATACACCACTATTATCACCTGACCAGTATTATTCCAAGGCTCCGATAATTGTAATCGATTGTTCAAAACAAAATAAATCGGTAAAATCATCAAGTGTGGATATAAAAATTGAAATGGAATTTGAAGAACCAATAGCGGATGGAACTTCGGCATACTGTCTAATTCTACATGATAAAATAGTTACTTACACACCACTCACCGGAATTGTGAAGAATGTACTTTAAGAAGAATTAATACAATGACTGCAGATTTTTGAGGTTAGAATTATCTACCTTAACTTTTGAGGTTAGAATTTCGTTTGTAAAATACAAGTTGAAAACAAACAATTATGTAATTGTATAAATTTCAAGGATTTTACGAAAAATATAAAAGCGGGAAAATAATTAGTGGAAACTTCATTCTATCTTCAACCGTCGTATGGGAAACATCGTTCGCAAGATGAATTCTACTAACGGAGAAGAAAATACACCTCTAATGGATGATAATAGTTTAGATATAGAAAAACAAGTTGAAAGAGAAATGGACGAGTTCCTAAAGTTTAACAAACATAAGAAGAGAGAAGAAGAAGAAGCTGAAAAAGAAGTAAAAAGGAAGAAGGTTGAAGTTAACATTACAACCAATATTTTAACAGAAGTATTTCTTCGGATTATCTACCCAATTTCTTCATGCATGACAAAAAGTATATCAGTTGGAATTTTAAAATCAATGGATTATTCACCAATTGTTATTTTAAATCATGGAAACAAAATGGTTACTTTCAGTGAAACTACTTTCAGTGGAATCTCTCATGAAACATTTACATCTTTTGGAGTGCTATTTAAGTAACAACACATTTGGAAGAAGAACAAGATTAAGTTTATTGGAATCAAATATGGAAGTTGATATAGTAAAACATCGTGGAGGACAAATTGTTCGCTTCAGAGATTTAACTACACACAATGTTAAATTATATTTCACTAAAGAAGAATTTTACACTTTAAGTTGTACTACCGGTCCCGTCACCAGATATTTGAAACAACTAATATTTTCAAGTGCAATAATTAAAGACTATCTAATCGATACATTGGACAAACAACCTTTTGTTCCAATTTTATACAGTCCGTGGATACTTCAATCTTTAATAGAATACCTCAAGAAGTTGAAATGTGGAGACAACTAAACAACTATCACACCAATTTTAATATCGATGAAGTGGCACAAGAAGTAAAAGAAGAAGAACAATCCTGTCTGTTATAAACGTCAGCACATTCAATTTTTAAGTCAGTTGTTAGTAAGACATCATCATGAATAAACGGGTTTCGTTTTCTAATGCGCCACACATAATGGAAGTCAAAAGAGGTATAATTGAATTTCAAGCTTTCCGAGGAAATGATGGTAATTTTATTATTAAAGAATTAGTAATCTTGGACATGAACACATCAGTAGTTTATCATTTTTTGTTCAAACCTCCAGTACCATTTAATAGACTAACAACTAAAGCGAAAGTTACAAACAAATGGTTGAACAAACATTTTCACAACTTAAGATGGGATGAAGGTTTCATTAATTATAACATGATGCCACACATTATGAATCATTATTGCAAAGAGTTTAAAATTATCTACACAAGGGGATTGGAAAAAGCAAATTGGATACAATCATTTACAAGCAACGAAGTGATTAATGCAATAATAGATAAAGATTTCCAATGCTTCTTCAACGAACTTTGTATTTCATCAAAAAGTTTTAAACATCGAAGGTCACAGTGCGCTTTAAAGAATGCCTACCGCTTGAACAATTTCCTTCAACAAAGTGGTGGGGGTAGTGTCAATGGTGGGGGTAATGTCGATTATAAAAGTGAGAGCGCTACCATGACGCAGCATGAGTATTACTCAAACCTCCGAAGAGACAACATCTCCGACGGACACTCTTATTAACAAGAAGATTAACAACAACATCAAGATGGCATCGCAGAACTTACTTCAAAGTTTAGTCGATCAGTTCAACGCTCATTCTAAGTCATCAATTTTACTTACAAAGAAATGTTCTGAACTAAAAGAAGAAAAACACTACATAATTCATACAATCAAGAAAATGGAAACTTCAGTGGGTGATGCTATTAATTGCACATTGAGCGAGGCTCCGTATACAGTTGGTGACGAACCAAAGTTTCAGATCTTTCTACCAACACGTTTCGTACAACTTCTTCAAAATGAAGATCTTCGTGTAGTTCAACCCGGCGTAATCTATTTGGTTTCGCATGGACCAAGTGGAAACAACTCAACTGAACACAAAGTATACTGCGAATGACTCTCCGTTGGCTCAACTCTCCGTTGGCCCGAATGAATTCTAGTTTTGAAGTAAACTCTAAAAAAGAGTTACACGACATTTTTAATATTTTACGTTAAATACTTGGTGTTCATTCATGTAACACCTACTACTGATTAGTTTGTACATAACATTGTAACTATTTGTTTGTAATTGTTTTTCAATAAATATGATATAAAGAAAAAACAAAAAATTAAAAGAAGCAACATATTGTGATGTCTTTGTACATTACAATATGTTGCTTTTTTAAAAATTCCACGGGATGACCTTGACCCACTTTTGTGTGATTATAAAAGCGAAAATCTACTTGTGAAATTCATCAGTCTACGACTACCTTTCGTACTGTACACATCTCGCTCACTCTATCGCTTAATATAAAAACTAAAAGATGTCTCTCAAAGTCAAGTGTGCATCTTATGATACCAACACCATTACAACTTTTGAACAACTCGAAGATTTAACCAACGAAATGCGAGTTTTACTTACCGGTGGTTATCACTTAACTGTTGATGTTAGTGCTACTAATACAAGGATGTTCACTAAAACAAAATATTGCGATGATGAAATATTTATTTCTACACAACCTACAACTTCTTCATCGCCTACTGGTCAACATAACATCAAGTTCCAAAAGTATTACCAATGTTGAATAACTTTTGACAAACAAAAATACAACTAAAGAATCACGTGTTGAATGTGAGTTAATAAAAAGGATGTGATACTTGGATAAATAATCATTCGCTTCTCAGCTCTCACCACAACAAGACCTATTCAAGAAAATGTTGTACAGAATGATGATTCAACTTGATGGAAAAATCTATGGAAAAGATTACAACACTGTTGAACAAATGACTAAAGATATAGATGTATTAGCTAAAGAAGGATACCAAGCTAAATTAATTTTGAAATTTCCTGAAGTACATCCGCTATCAATAGAAGAACTAGTTGCTATGGCTAAAGCTGAGAAAGATAAAAAGTCTGAAGAAAATAAAGAGAAACAAACTTCTTAAGTATCAACATTCCTTACATTAGTAAGGTATAATTTTTTAAAACTCCGTTTGGATGACCTTGAAATTACCCCCACCACTTTTCACAGTACATAAAACTCGCTATTCAACACTATACACTCTTATTCTTTCACTGGACTCGACAGCGTCAACATGGAGAAACACAATAACAAATACGAACCTCGTTACTGTTGTGAACAAAAATGTGCTGATGTAGGAATATGGATGGTGGATGGGTTAGCTTGTACAAAATGTGAATTCTTCGGATCCTGTTACTGCAAATGCAAGACAAAACAACTACCGCCACCAGAACTGCGAACCTTCAAGATTTATAAATCAAGATACTTCCACACTTGCTGTCCCCAGAGATGTATCAAATTTCATCCAGAAAAACTTCTCAATTGTCGAAAGTGCGATGCATATTTTAAAGAAGACTTTTGTAAATGCATTATAAATGCGTGCAAATATAGATCAGATTGGTCTTCTGATCCTATTAAACCATCAAATGTGTAATTTCAGTTTTACACTCTTTTTTAAAACTTCAATTGGATGACCTTGAAATTTCCCTCCACCACTGGTTCTAATTTTTATATAATGTTAAATTCAACTTTAAATCATTTCACTTCCTACACTCTAACTAACAACATGGAAGCAAAATTTATCAAGTTTGAACATATAATAACTGAGAGGGAGGAGATGGAAGAATTGTTTCAAAACTTACTTTCTATCATGGACAAATATCCTATGAGATGGTTCAGAATTGTGGTTCAATATTTAAATCCTGGTGAGTTATTTTCTTCATCGTCATCGTCACAGAGTGAGGAAGACGAAACAACTAATTCAGTTAGAATAATTGAATTAAAAGATGAAGAAGAAGAACTTAACGCTTTATTTGATCATAAGCTCAAGGTCACCGTTATATAAGCCCCCTCCCTATGCGTCGATCCTCATTCCATCACCGACTCTCAAACGATGAACAACTCTCCGTTGGCCCGAATGAATTCTAGTTTTGAAGTAAACTCTAAAAAAGAGTTACACGACATTTTTAATATTTTACTTAAATATTAATTATCAAAATGAATTTGGAAATAACATACGATTGTCCTATTTGTGATAAGGTTGAAAGTTCAGACGAAGACAATTTACTAAATCTAACTCCTGCACCATCTGACACTACTGATGGTTATAATGAAGAGCAACTTCTTTCCCCTACCACTTCTTTGTAATTCATATTTCCCCCCACCACTTCTTTATTTAACTAACGTTTCTCGCTTTCACTTCTCATTCCGTCTTCGACTTTTGAACTATCAACATCACTAAAATTTCAAACACTAACACAATCATGATGGATATGATGGATGAAGTTCCCTTCATAACTAGAATAGAAGAGGATAAATTGAAATTGGAAATTAAACGATTGGAAATGGAATGGGAAAACCAACTCGAAATGTTACATTTGTTCAAGCTTTTCAAATACATCATCTGGGGACTCTGCTTTTACCTTCTCATCGTCGTCGGTGTTTGCATTTACAACTCTGTAGTTAATCACAAAAGTTCAACTTGTTTAAACTCTGCTGTTGCACATTAATTGTATGTTCACTAATAAAATTCAAAAGTTACTTCAACCTATCCCACTATCACCAACTAGTTCAACTTTGAACTATTATTGGTGGTAGTTGGGTAGGCTTTTTTAAAACTTACTCTGGATGACCTTGACATACTTTCCAGATCCCAGTTATACATTTGAATTTCAGTTTTGAATTAACTTTTAGTTTTGTTCAACTATTAGAGTTTTGTTAAAACCGTCGAATTTCAGTTTTCAACTAACTTTTAATTTATGTGCACTTTTAGTTAACCCCAATTACTTTATTTGCAAATTCAGTTCAACCGACCACCAACGCTTTCGCCATATCCACCCCAACATTTTAACATCTCTGCCCCCAACACCTGCCCCAACAACTGCCCGGACATCTGTTCGGTTTTAAAAATATAAAAGGAAGGTAATGGAGTGGAGGTGGCGCATGCTTACCAATGCAAAACTAAGGTTTGAGGTTAGAATTATCCATGGCGGCCGCCTTGTTTAGTTCAGTTTCACCACATAGAGTCGGCGACCGGTTATTGGTCTAAAGGAGTGGGGGAAGGGGTGGGGGGGAAGGTTGCCATTTTATAAGCCCTCTCCCTAGGCGGCGCTTCTCATTCGATCGCCAACTTTCAAACGATAAACACCTCTCCCATGGCACAAATAAATTATCCCGCTATCACACCAACTACTTCAACTTACAACTATTTCTGGTGGTAGTTGGATAGGATTTTTAAAAACTTACTCTGGATGACCTTGACATATTTTCCAGATCCCAGTTATAAGTTTGAATTTCAATTTTGAACTAACTCTTAATATTTGTTCAACTGTTAGAGTTTCGTTAACACCGACGAATTTTAATTTTGAACTAACTTTTAATTTATGCGCACTTTTAGTTCAACCCCACTTTATGCGCAAATTCACTTCACCCTAACGCCAACACTATCGCCATCTCCACCCCAACCTATATGGCATAACATATAACTACAGCATCTCATATATACCCTCTACCCCCCACCGGAAGCTATATGACATGGCAGCTGGCGCCAGCTGCCCCGTCAACTGCTCGGTGGGCACGTGGTCGGTTTTAAAAGTGGCCAAAAACCACTACTCAAAATAAAATTTGCCTAGCTTTTCTAAGACTAGCATCGATACCCTGATGACTGGCATGAATTCTGTTTAACATTTCTTTTCTTAACGACTTAGGTACTACTAGGCGTTCTCCTCTGAAGATAATTCCATCTTGAACACTGAGTTCATCTCTGTAAGTCCAATACTGCTTTACTTCGTTGGGAAGGTGTTCTTTGGTAGCAGGCCATCCAGCTAAAATGATTTCCTTCATTTTCTTGAGTTCGCTGTCTAGGTTAGTGTGTTTCTTGATTTGTTCTAGTCGGTCCTTTGTGACATTTAAATTTTCGGTGGATGATATTCCTTCTATTCTTCCAAAAGATTTTTCTTCCTCTTCGAGCATATGAATCTGCCAAGATTCAAGATCTTTCTCATCATTTTTTGTCGTTGATTGAGCAGCTCGTGACAAAGTGTCAGCGATATACATTTTACTTCCTTTTTTGTATACAACATTTATGTTGTACCGTTGCAATTTGAGCATCATACATTGCAATCTCTTAGGGGCTAGCAAAACAGATTTTTTGAAGATACTGATGAGGGGTTGGTGATCGGTTTCCACCGTTACATCTTCTTTACCACTAATATATTGTCGAAATCGATTACAGCCGAATAAAATGCTCAGACATTCTTTTTCAATTTGCGCGTAGCGCCTTTCAGTCGGACTCATTGTCCTTGAAGCATAGGCCACCGGTTGACCTGATTGTATGATTGCACAACCGAGACCTGTTTCACTAGCATCGCACTGAAGTGTGACTGGTTTTGTTACATCAAAATATCTTAAAACTGGAGCGCTAGATATCAGCCGTTTTAGTTTTTCAAACGCTCTGTCATGAGTTGCGTCCCACGACCATGGTACATCTTTTTGAGTTAATTGCCGTAAAACTTCGCAATGATCAGAGAGCGTTGGTACAAACTTAGCGAGATATGTCACAAGTCCCAAGAACCGTTGCAATTCCGTAATATTGTGTGGTACCGGAATTTTCTGAATTGCCAGTATTTTAGATTTATCGGGTTTCAAACCGTTAGGTGTCAAGACATGACCCATATATGCAAGTTCGTTTTGACGCAACTTAAGTTTTTGTTTGTTGAGTTTAAGATTTCTTAGTCGAGCACGCTCCAAGAGCCGTCTTAATTTAATGTCATGATCAGCAATCGCTTCTTCATAGGTGTCACAGCAGCCGTATACGAGAATGTCATCTGCGATAACGCAAATACCGTCAAGGCCATCAAGCGTTTCATTGAGTCGCCTTTGAAATTCTTCTGCAGCCGGAGCTAGGCCGAAGGGTAAACGCAACCAGCGATATCGCCCTTCTGGGGTCCAAAAAGTAGTTAAAAAACTAGATGGTTCATCGAGTTTGATTTTCCAGTATCCGTCTTTAGCATCAAGGCTCGTGAAAACTTTAGCTTTTGCTAGGTTCGGTAGGATTTCATCTACCGTAGGTATTTGAAAGTGTGAACGCTTAAGAGCTGCATTTAAATCTTTCGGATCGATACAGATTCGAATTTTATCGTTCCGCACAAGTAGGACCATGCTGCTGATCCATTCGGTTGGTTCAGATACTTTCTTAATAATATTCTTATGTTCTAGCTCAGTTAACTTAAGTTTAAGCTTATCCTTAAGTGGTATGGGCACTCTACGAGGAGCATGTTTCACTGGTACGGCATTTTTATCAACCTCTAAGTGATAAAGAGCAGGGAGTTTGCCTAGGCCTTTAAAAACATCACTAAATTCGGACAAAATTTCTTCCTTAGCCCATGATTTAGATGATTCTTGTACTGAACAAAGATTAGCCTTTACCCTCAATTAGGCCTAACCTGTCACAGGCCTCAGCCGAGAGCAACGGTCTTTGGTAGACCTTAGTTTCTACAACTTGAAAGAGCAGATCGTAAAGCTTGCCATTGACTTTACATTGTAAAATTTGTTGACCTAGAGGTTTGATAACATTACCATCGTAACATTTCAGCTTTAATTTACTTGACTTGAGAGATGGACTTTGTTCACTAACTATTTTTTCATAGTCCCTAATGTTAATCACATTACTTGAAGAGCCCGTGTCGAGCTGACATTTGAAGCTTGAAAACTTGCTATTACAACTTATGTCCAACTTAGTAAACAATTGTTTTTTGACTTGAGCACCGTTCACCGTATTAACATCATTAATCAAGCAGGATTGAAGTGAGTACAAAGATTCTTTGCTATCATAGTCCGAGGAGTGCATTTCCTCTTCCACTAAATTCAAACGCTTCTTGTGATTAGACGCATTACTCTGTTTAGGCCTACATGATTTAAAATTATTGGATTTAGGCTTGTTCGCCTGAGCATACCTATTAGATTGAGCAGAAATAGGTTTAGTGGTTTGTTTGCAAACGCTAGAAAAATGGTTCAATTTACCGCATTTTTGACAGGTTTTACCGTAAGCAGGACAGTTAGATTTTTTCCATTGATGAAAACCTCCGCAATAAATGCAAGCCCTATTCCTAGAATAATTTGAGTTGGTCCTACCTTGTGTGTATGCGGACGTCTTATTTACTACCTCGTCTTCAACTTCCGATTGGTTTGTAATCCTCTTCATTTGCTTATTTGTCGCTTCATGTGCTCTACATACATCGATTGCCGAGGTTAGAGTCAACTTGGAATCGCCCAATAACTTCTTGCGTAGGCTGACATCTGCTGCACCTAAAACTAATCTGTCCCTAATAAGCTCTGCTTCTAGGCTATCATATTTGCAAGATGAGGCTAAATGCCTTAGCCTACATACATACTGATCAATGCTCTCATGAGCCTCTTGGTTAGCTGAACCAAAAATGAATCGCTCATACACAATATTTTTATCAGGTTGAAAGTGATTATCTAAGGCTTCTAAGATACCTTTAACAGTTACTTTCTTTGAGTCATCTATGTCTAGCCTAGTAAAAATCTTTAAGCACTCTTTGCCTATTACTGATAAAAAAGTAGCAACTTTAATTTCAGGTGGTTTTTTACCTAAACCTGTAGCAATTGAATAATTCTCATATTGGATTTTAAAGAATATCCAATTTTCTAAAACATTGTCACCTCTGACATCCATGGGGTCCATGGGTGAAGGTGGAGGTAGGCCTGAAACTGCATTTTTATGAGAGCTGGTGGTATTACCTGATTTATCGTCTGTTTCATTTCCCATTTTAAGAAATAATGTATTTGAAATGACTAATTACGTTGTGAAATGCCACAAAACCATTGAATTTCAACTTTAAAAGCCAGTTTTCCATACGTGTTGAAAATTTTCATAGACTAGGGCTGGCATGTATTTGACTATTTTACATTTATTTCTGTTGATGACGGACTTTTACAATCGCGCACTGTATAAAAATACTTTGGATTGATTTTAACACTGTTTAAAAGCACTGAAATAAACTTTTAAAACAATTTTAATAGTTTTTTGCCAAACCGTGCAAAACTGAGCAAACTGAGACAACTTTCATGAGCTTTCACGTCTCGAAATGGCGGCAATGCGTTTAGTAGCCGTCTAGAGGCAGGCATGGAGCACCGCCGCTGCCACCATGTTTCATACTCACTTGTTAGTTGTAGACTGAGAGTCGCCATCCGGTAGATCGGTCTAATCCAGGTTAGAAGGTCAAAGGTCTCTCCGAGTACAGTTAGATACGTCTAGGCTGTTTGGTCTTCGGACATGTGTAGTCTTGAAATATATTACTAGAGGCTGATATGTATAACACAATTTTAAAGTAATTTTTAGAGGTCTCATTACAAATTTAGTTAGGTCTTTATCAAGACTAATCAAGACTACACATAAGAGATGTCCTTCATCACAAGAAAGAAAAAAATATTTACAGGAACCTTTAATAGACATTTTTCTGTATTGGACATGTAACAATTCATAATTTCCAAAATTTTCATTTTCAAGTTATTTATTATTATATTTTTTATGTTAACTATACTTTTTTCTTATAGTCGTTTAAATGTTAAGGATTAGTTGTTTTTATGACTCAAATAAAAAAAATATCAGTTTTTAATCAAATTGTTTTATTAAAAAAAAAATCCTTTAGTGAACCCTAACAATGAGTTTTATCATCAAATATCTAAAGCTACATTATTGATCAAATGCTAATGTCAAAAGTGTTTGTTTAAACGACGAATTAATTGCCACAAGTGTTATACAGACCCAACAACATGCAGTAAACCATCGTCTTTGTTCACTTTCCAGCTTCATAACTTTACATTCAATTTAAATGGATTCAATATAATAAAAATTTGCTAATAGTTAAAAAGTACAAAATGCATTTCTCAAAGATACATGTAGCTCACCATCACATGATCTTGTTATTACTGATTTGAATTAATTGCAAACTATAGAAAGTACCGGGGACTCTGTCCGGTTCTCGGTCCGGTGGAATATTCGGTAGTGTGTGACCACCTTAATATTGGTAATTTTTGTATACGGGGAACGCATGTAAAATCTTACATGGTAGTTTAGAAAATGTACACCAACTAAAATAATTAGCCTAATTCTGATCATGGCATTATGATTTTATACAATTAACGATCATTTTAAGTAAGGCCCTTGGCAAAAAAGATCTTATGATCTTTGGAAATTCTTAACATTTAGTTTAGAACACGATCTGTAGGCTAAACAAATTACCCATCACATTCTAATCGTATATTTTTCACTTATTTTTTATCAATATTTCACTCAATCAGACAAAACCTGTCAAATAATATACATGGTATATTACATGCATGTAATACATGCTTATAAATTACATACATGGCAAAACATAAAGATTTGTATGACTAAAAAGTAAATCAAATAAAAAAATTAATAAATAAATAACTACACTGGTGCGATCTCCTCCCTACGTTAGTGAAAAGCGTTGCGTTGTTTTAAGTTTGGTCATTGGAATTTTAATGTCTTTATATTGGATTAAATTAAACTAGAGATCGCCACTGTTTGATGCTTGACCAAAATTTCAGTTGAAATGGATCCAAATAGTTAAAAAAGATTTCCCTCAAAACACGTATTTTTACTTTATTGGTCGGGTTCACGTTCTCCCACCGCAATCCACCGCAACCGGGATGCGGTGGATTTTTTGCGGTTAGCACGTGAACGTCAACAATCAAAATCCCGGTGGGTTCATAAGACGGCAGCAAAATGACGTTACCAGAATCCACCGGGATTTATCATGTGGCCATTGGGATTTATCACGTGACTATCTAAATCCCGGTTGCGGTGGATGCGGTGGATGTAACGTGAACCCGACCATTCTAAAATTTATTATAAAAACAGTTTGATAATCTATATATTAATAGCCAAACATGTTTCTTTTCCTCCTTTTTTCTCAGCTCGTGTTTATCGTAGGAGAAATCCGCGCATACCGTTAGAAGAAATATTGTCCTGTAGATGAGCAGAATCACATTCTGATTCACATTGGACTCCAGGGCTATGCCCCACAGGCTTTCAAGGTTATAATGTTAATCTAATGGAGAAAGGATAGATTGAATCATTACACATCTGTTGAAAAAAACAAATGCTAGAAAAACTTTAAAAACTGGAAGAACAGATGTTTCAGTTATCAAATGTTTTTAAACTGCTTGAGTCGAGATCAAATGAAATTTTGGTCGAATTTCGACCAGGAGGCGATTTCTAGTTTCACTAATTACTCATATACATGAGATTACCTGGCGATAAGCATTTGCATTAGGAGATAACTACATTGAAAAATGGTAGTTACTGTACATAACAGTTCAACATCATCATCATTAATTGGACTATTGACTAAACAAAACTTTTCATTTGATAAGCCAAAAACGTTTTTGCGCCCTAATCATCATGGTTTAACTACAACATAAAAACATAATGAAACGTAATGAAAAATATCATAAAATTACAGAAAACTGCACTATCCAAATAGAACTAAGTAAACTACGTATATAACTACATAAAAATAATACTTTTGGATGAAAAACTATTTAATATCTAATAGAGGTTCAATCAAATAATTTTTTTTTTTAATAATAAAATTGGCTAAATATCCAATATGGTAAAAAAATCTAATTAGATATTCTGGTTTTACCAGTGAATATCTTTCATCATCCTTTACGTCTTTACATCAACATTTAGAAACTGCTATTTTAGAGAGTTACAAATACATTTTTCATCACACTGTACGGGAAACAGCTATATTCATCACCAGCTGAGAGTGTAGAAAAACCGTTTTCCTACTCTAGAGAGGGAAAATAAGCTGTTGATTTTCCCACACTAGTAATTAGTTATGATTACTGACACAAGTAGCGCTAGCAGTGCTAAGAGTATATTATCCCCTAAATCAGCTGTTCTCAATAATGTAATCAGCTGTGTAAAACAGAATCACTGTTTTCATTGTACTGCGGAAATCAATTGAGCATCCATAGGTGGTTTCTTAAACTTGCATTATTTAATTAATTACTATTATTAATTATCTACAGTGTGATGAAAAATATCGTTCATAACTCGAGTAGAAAGTGTTATTCCGTGCCTTGATCGAAATTCCGCGCTCGGCTAAAGCCTCGCGCGTAAACTCGATCTCGGTCCGGAAAAGACACTTTCCACTCTTGTTATGAAATATACTATTCCCAAATATGTTGTACCAGACGGATAAACGTTTTCTGGGCATTTCTTTAGGAGATGATAAATGTTTGGACACAGGTGGCCAACCTATCGTGCGGGAATCCTAAAGAAAAGAAAACATTCCCGGGCGTCTGAAGCATCAATCAACAACCAATAAAGATAATCTAGGATTAAACACAATAAATCATAAAGGATTATACTTATTATTGTTTTGTTTAACCATGCCATGATGGTCGACCTCAATATCGGTGACGTCATTGATGGGTGAATAGAGAGAGTGGGTTCTGGAGATTAGTTAGTCGTGGTGGATGTATAAGGCTTTATCTAAGTTTGGTAGCTAGTAGCAGTATTGTAAAATTAAATATTTTAGCTCTATTTATGTGAACTAATACGTATTGCCATAGCCTCTTTCCATTTTATCATAACAGTTCCCGATCATCAAATATATAAAATACCCCCGTCGCAGCAGACCTGCGTACTCAGCGAATTTACAACCAAAGAATTATTGTTTCAACATCAAAGAACTTTGTGGCTATCTTATATAATTAATAATCTTTACAAGGAAATATAATATATTTAATGGCATTATATTTCTGAGAAAATTATTTTTATTTAATAATTAATATATTAATATTTATATTGCAATAAATGACCTTTTTAACAGTAGTAAAAGTGCATGATCCAAAGCTTCCATGCAAAAGGAAAGATTTGTTTACAAATAACAAAACATAAACATTTCAAATTTGACAAATATGCAGAAGACAGCTGATCAGCTGATTAGGAACAGATACCTTATACCTCCATCTCTCTTGCTCCCATTATACAATTAGTACCAGGAGGACCGAGCGTTGCTCTTTGAAATATTAGTAAATTTAAATATCAGAATAAACTTTATTGACATTTAATATGCAGTACATAAACAGCTGTTACATTTCTTTTTGAAGTTCTGAATGTACTTCTTGTTTATATGTTGTTAATTCGTTGCCAACATGGCAACCCATAAGCCCAATGTTAAAATTTTGTAATTTTAAACTTTAATTTTTAGCAAAATTAGATTTTCCCTGGGGGCGAGACCCATCTCAATCGTATTTTTAAGGTAAAACTACGTTTATTCCAAAATTTGAAGGAAATCGTCGGAGCCGTTTTTGAGATAATTGTGCAAGCAAGCAAACAAGCAAACAAGCAAACATTGCTCGTATAAGAGTATAGGATTTTCCATGAGAATACCATGGGATTTAGCATGTAGGTTTGCTGCCATGAGGGTTTCTGATCAAATCTTAATTACTCACTACCTAGTGAAGGTTCATAAAAATTTTTATGAAGATATGTTGATAAATAAGCGATATATAACTTTTTAAAGATTTACCCATAAGAATAACATAGGAAACTTGATTTGAATTTTCTCTATAACCAGTTAAGCTATTTTAAAGATTCAAAATACTAAATTGTTTGTTTTTTTAAGCTCTTTCAAATGGTTTTAGTTAAAATTGATGAATTTTGAAAATTTAGGCCCAAAAATGCCAAAAACCCGTTTTTGACCCCTTTGAAACCCCATAAAACCCTGTTCCCATAACCCGACAATGTTGGTTCGCGAACTCATGAAAATAGACCTGGTCTTACACCTTCATACCAAATTTGATCAAAATCGGAGGTCCGCTTCAAAAGTTATCGGTACCACGGACACACACACACACACACACACACACACACACACATACACACACACACACACATATATATATATATATATATATATACATATATATGAAAACGAACGAACGGTGTTTTTTGCTTCTGGGGACCTCAAAATGAAAAAGTTAAGTGGTCCCGGGCTTAGGTCTTACCATGGCTACTACCGTAATAGCGTATTCCCTATAGGGAAATTCGCTAATATAAAGAAATTAAACTTATACATTTTGGATGGTAAAAAATTGAGATTTTAAAACAAATCCAAATATTTTGTTTTAAACATTTTACATAAATACAAAAGTTACATTTTACAGTTATTTTGTTGTTGAATAACTGTTTCACATGGGCATTAGACGTAATGAGACACTAAGAAAAAGTTTTAAATACGATTTCTCATTCTAATATACAGTTTTTCTTATTCAAGTTTTGACTTACGTAAGTTCGTACATTTACGTAACAAACGAGTTGAATCATTGTTTAAAATAAAAGTACCAGGTTAACCGAGTCTTGCTCGTTGGTTTTGATTCAATTTTAATATTTTCACTAACAACCAACTATACCTCTTCACAGTTAACAGCTGATTCAAAAGGTCTGCTTAACATTAATGTTCCTTTTTTTGTTTACATTTACTTGTTATTTTGTTACCAAAATAGCAACCCATAAGACCAATGTTAAGAATTACAATTTTTAAACTTAAATTAAGATAAAATTTGATTTTTCCTGGGATTGAGACTGTTTCTAAACTTATTTTTGGGCCGAAACACTCTTTAATGCAAAGTTTAAGCAAAATCTAACAGCTAGATTTCGAGATCGTAGAACACACATCCCTTCAGAGATACTCGTATTATAGTATAGGATTCAATCCACCTGCACAAATGGTTATTTTTAATCGTCATATTTACGTCATTGTTGGGTATAAAAGCTGGTACACAGCAGATTCTAAATCAGTCTGTAAACATTAAAATTCTCATTTCAAACAGTTAGTCATGAACGTTGTACAGGCATTTGCTCTTGTCGCCACTTTGGCAGGGATATTCTGTAAGTTCTCTTTTATTATAATATCACTGTAATATATCTTTTATTATAATTATTACTACTTGCTACGAATTCGGATTTTATATTATATTTTGTACATAGTTTCGTTGGGGTTTTCACGAATTTTATGTAACACTTTTGATGTAGGCCTATTGTTGGTTTAAATATTTGCTACGTTGAAAAATTTTGCCCCATGATTTGTTTGGAAATCACAGTATAAATACTAACCTCATCAGACGAATATTTTAACAGTATTTATTTTCTTGATTTTCTCATTTTCAACTGATTTTGTAATTTTAATAAAGTTATTGGAAATTTCTTTAGTTGGGTATTAACTTTTTTTATATTCGAAACTTATATTGAAAATAGCTGGTTTGTGCAAATCTAAATATTATTCCATTTAATAAAAAAATCATAAATTCCAATTCCTAGGCGTTAAAAAGTGAATAATAAGTTTTAATTGAAGCGAGTTTAAATGTTCATCAATAGGAATTGTGATACAGTACAGTAGCAACGACTGCGACTGAAAGAGGATAAAAATAAACTAAAAAGTATTAAAGTTAAACAGTTCATTTTCTAGAAATAAAAATGTAATTAAATAATATTCACATCTCTGCCATTTCTTTTTAGTTCCATAATTTTTTTATCTATTAATGTTAAACGTTATTTAATATAGGATTTTGCAATTATTTTCATAAATTTATAACTCTCCTATATACTAAAAAAAAAAAAACTTTTTGGTATAGTCTTACCACTATACCAAAAAGGATATTTGTATGGTACAGGAGATAATTATGTTAAAATTACTAATTGCCTAACATAAATCAAATAGTTTGATATCAACTATTTCGTATCATAGTCTTAAAGAAAGTTACTGTAAAATATATTAGTTTATTTATTCCTCGCAGAATGGTGCTATTTAACTGCTTTATTCTAAACTATGTAAGATAGCCAAAACTCATATACCTCAACATCCCATAAAAACGCACTTTAAAAGCGGAAAGCTTACAATACAGTGGTAGATAATCTAAAAGTTGGTTTAAAATCTTTTAATGATTATTTTATGATATCTATTAGACATTATACTACCACAAAATTAAAACACTTTAAAAATTATATTTTTTGAAATAGGCTAACTAATCTTAACTAGTATACGTGTTGCTCGAAATCGAGCAATTTATTTTAATACGATACAGATTTTACTGTTAGCTCTAAACCAATGACATCCAACCAATCCAATATTGTGAATACCTTTAAAAGCCAAAATCTACTCGTATTTACAGCTGATTATTAACAGATGTTTAAAATGCTATACTCAATCCCAATGTTATTTAAATGGGAAATTTTGAGATTTCAATGGTGGATAGGGCCTTTATTTTCAGTCCGATTCTCATCAGTTTTTGGCGGAAACAACTACAGACCAAGCCCTATCCAACGACACCAAAAACTTGAAAATCGGTTCAAAATTGTAGGAGGAGTTCTCAAGACAAAAAAACCCTTAGCGTATTAAATAAGTATAGATTAGACTATTTAATGTTGTTTTTCCCCCATTACCATCGGAAATGTACTAACTAACTTGTATGGTTTTGGGCGTTTCGTAAAGGACTTTACTAAAGTCAAAAGTGTAAAGTTATATAAATTTATCAAGAGAACCTAATAGAATTGTCGTCATATATAGGATGTAGGTTAATGTATAGTTACACGAAATTCGATATTTATTAATCCCGCTATTACGAGCACTAGACGTGATAACTAGCCTATAACAATGTTGCCTTCATTGAAATTAAGCGTACTAAACATGTCTCTTCTTGGAACAATAAATTCATCTTATTACAGTTCACCGAATTTCCTTATAGAGAATCAGCTATTACGGTAGTAGCACAGAGTAAGGAACTAGTAGTCACAGTTAGATCTAAGCCCGGGACAGTGATGCTTTTTTGTTTTAGGTACCTAGAAGCCAAAAACACTTTTCGTTCAAATGAATATATATATTGCGCGTCCCGTGCCTCCGGTACATATTGTTAGACATGGGGCTACTGAGAGGTACAAATGAAACGCACAAGACTGCTCAAGAGAAGTTGTATTAAATAGCAACAAATAATGAAAAAGCAAAACAAAATGACAAAAATTAATTAAGTAAAACAGTTGAGAATTAAGTTTGCCCATTAATAAACAAAACAACTTAAAGAACAAGGAGAGAATGAGTATTAAATGTTAACCGAATGGACTCTAAAATTTGGAATGCTAAATGGCTTGAAACTTTAGTTATTTTTTACTTAACTAATTATAAACCAAAACTCTTACTTAAAATATGGTAATCCTTTTTACACCGATACACAACACAACACCACACCACACGCACACACTCCACTTATCTTCACTACCCTTAATTTCCTATTGATCTTCTCTCCTCGCTGTTCCGTCGCTCATATATATATATATGTGTGTGTGTGTGTGTGTGTGTGTGTGTGTGTGTGTGTGTGTGTGTGTGTGTGTGTGTGTGTGTGTGTGTGTTCTGACAAATAAGCCGGAGTGAGATCCGGCATATGGATGCACACCGGCACAGTGAGATCCGTTTGCGCAGTGAGATCCACCCCCCCGGATCTCGTTGCGCCAAAGCCTGTGATTCGTCCTCCTGAGGTCGTCAGGATCACGGAAATAGTCGAAACAGCTCGAAACAAGCCGACAGCAATCGGATCTCACTTTGATGGATTTTTCTATAGTGTGCGTGTGTATAAGCTTCCATGAAACGATACCACGTCGCGCTAGCGTCGACTATACACAAACGGATCTCACTGTGACCGTGTGTATGGATACACACGCATTTACAATCTACGGTCACACCGAGATCCGGATCTCACTGTGACCGTGTGTATGGATACACACGCATTTACAAACTATGGTCACTCTGAGATCCGTTTTTAACGGCGCGGTGGCGGGCGGTCGGAGTCAGCCTGGTAGGTTCACTCGGCTGCCTCCATTTTACTAACGTTTT
>JAQYXR010001653.1:0-28325 GCA_030545055.2 Neoaliturus tenellus | reverse complement strand
TGTGTGGATGCCTTCTCCAAGTTCTGCTGGCTTTTTCCCTTAAGGAATGCCACTGCACAGCTCACCGTTCAGGTACTTCGAACCCAACTGTTCCAACACTTTGGGATTCCCGCCACCATAGTTTCCGATAACGGAACCCAATTTGTTTCGCATCTTTTCAAAAGAATGTGCTTTGGGCACGGTATCCGCCATGTGACCACATCCCCTTACTACCCACAGCCTTCACATGCTGAGAGGTTCAACCGAAATCTTCGTTCCGCTCTCATCGCTTTCCATGCTGAAAGACAGACAACCTGGGATCAAGAGCTCCCTTGGATCGAATTCGCTTTCAACACTGCTACCCATGAGAGTCACAAGGCGGTTCCTTTCGAGTTGATGTTTGGCTTCAAACCAAACAACCCCTTGGCAAATGTTTGGAGGATTGGCGACCTTCTGCCACCGCCTGGTACGCCCGATGTCAAGGAAACTTGGCAAGCGGCCAGGCGTAATCTCATTAGGGCTAGAGAACTTGTGAGGAGGAAATACAACCGAGGTAGAGTTGACAACCCCTTCCAGGTGGGGGATCTGGTTTTCTGCAAGGCTCATCCAGCCAGTTCGGCTGTTGACAAGAGAGCCGCCAAGCATCTTGGAGTTCCTCACTCCTGTGACGGCCCGGCTGGGAGATCCCCAGACCGGAAAGGTTTTGCGGAGGATGCACATTAGTCATCTTAAGCCTTACCGCGGAAATCCTTAAGTAGCTCGGAAGTCTGTGCGGGAAGTGTGCAGGGCCAGGAAGCCTGATCACCTTTCTGTCCCCTTCACTCTGTTCTGGTTTTTCCCTGTTTCTCTTTTTGCAGGCCTGCACAAAAACTTTGGGTGAGTAGTCCCCTGGTTTTGGGAAAGCTTGACGCCCCCGCTTTCAGACTGTCCTGAGCGTTCCTGGTGTGAGTGTTCTTCTAGTTTTGGGGAGAGGTTGTTTGCCTTTTGTTTTGCCGGGTGGTTCCCTTTTGGAGGGGGAGGTTGAGCCGTGACGTTTTGCCCACCATGTGTGATGTCACGTCTCATTTGTTATAGTGTTGTTTTTTTTTTCTGGCCAGTGTTTTCTGTATGCTGTCATTCTGGAATATTCGGTGTTGTTTTCTTCTTTTCACCAGCTGTAACGCAACGTCCTGAAAAAGATTATAGGTGCCGTTGGTGAACGTAACTGCAAGACGTACAATTTTGTCGCACTGTCTCTCAAAAGAAATTTTATCAATTTAGACCTTTTCTACCAGTGATTTTTGTGCTGTAATGCGGTGATTTAAACCTCCCAACGCATCATTTTGGGTGAGTCACGAGAATTTTCCAGTTTAATTCAGAAATATGTTCGATGCAATTGGATTCGGTCAGACGACCACGTTGCAAAAATGACCAGTCTTCTGAAAAATATTGTTTTAGGCCAGAACCAGTGTTCTGTGAATTTTGTTTCATTGTTTCAAGCAAAGCAATCAATTTTGTTCTCCTTTTGAGACTGCATTTTGGGCCATCCACGCTTTTGCTCTTAGAGTTCAATTTTTGTTAGTGAGCTGAACACACGTTTTCAAGTTCCTGTAATAACTAAGATGTTTCAGTGTTTGTTTTGCATTAAATATTGTTTGTTATTGCTCAGTGCAACTTTATATTGGCCACCCAGTGGTCTGATGGGGTTACTGTAAGTTGTAGAGTCAAAATAGGCTCATAGCCTAAATGGTGATGCTGCCAAAGTTTTTCTTTTATAACCTATTTTCCTGTTTAGTTTACTAGGGTTTTTGTGTTCTCAAAGTGGCCTAAGGCCCTGAGCTAGGCCTATGTAAAGTTTTATCAATTTTGGTTCATAATTAATGGATTAGGCCTAGTTTTTACTGTTGGTAGCACACCAGTTTGGGGTAAAGTGTCAGGTAATCTTAGGTCCACAATAAAGTAGCCTTGGAGTTATGTTCTGGTTTATATTTTATTTTGAAGCCTCACTCTTGGCCCAACTTTTAAAGGTAAAATTTTTTAAATTCGGTCAGTAACTTTTTGAGATATGAGTTAAATAGAAGGGCAATGTCAGCCAAAACTGAAATTTTGTTGTGATGTTAAAAATGGAATTATTTTATGCTTTAAACCTAGTCAAATGTTTTCAACCTGTTCAATTTAGCTGTAGAATTAATATTAAGATGTAGTTTAACTGTTTTTCATGTCTCAAGTATTTTGCTTTAGTCACATCCCCTGTTTTAGAGATTTTCTGAGTAGGCCTATAGCCTATCTCATTTCTTTTTGCTGTAATTTCTCTAGTCAAAGTAAAACTGTCTGTCACATTTAAAATGTTTTTCTGTCACAATTTTCAAGAAAATTTGTAAAATGGATTAAAACTGAAAAGTTAGCATTTTGTGGTTAGTAGTGGCAAATTGTCCAAACTGGAACAGTGGATATTTTTTGTGGCAATTTTACCTTTTGCACTGTTGACACTAATTGCCTACTGAATGTGTCTTAAATGGAAAAATATTGGCAAATTTTGGGGTTTACCAGGGTCCAGCTGGGGACTTGGTCCCACCGACAATGCCATGCAGATGATGGTTCCGGCCTGGTCCGTCCGCCTGCCCACCTAGGGGACATACATGGCCTTGGTCCCCACTTGCCGGAGCTGCAGGCCGACGCTCTTCTTTCCAGTGCCATGACGCCATAAACGAACTACTGTGATATGCCACTCCACCAATGAACTGTGATATTTTGTTATTTATGTGTGACAGTATTTATTTATTTATTTATTTGTAGTCTCTATGTTAGGTTAATATCCCATTAGGAGCCCGCTCTGCGCCACAGGTCTCCGGGTGGAATTAATTTTTTTTGTCAACCTCAAAATTCGGCACGCCAATTCTTTTGTGTATTTTTGTGTTTGTAATTGTTATGTTTATTTATTGAAATTTATTGGTTGTTATTTATTTATTTATTTAATTTATCAATGCCAATTTTAAAGTTAAAGTTTCAGAAAAGGGGAATTTTTTTAATTACCGTTGTTTTTGAATTTTGAATATCGATATTCTGGTTGGCCAACCTTGGTGACATTGACTTCTTGGTAAAAATATTTCGTTGTCAGATTTATCACTGTGGACCTTAGATGTTACCGAATTTTCGCTGTTTCGCTGTTGTTAATTTTGTTGTTGATTTATGGAGGTTAAATTAAATTTCTGGTTCCACAAGTTGTTTTTTTGTTCTGAACTCCTGAGAGCGTTGGTGAGCCCCTCCCGTGGAGCGCCTTGGGCAAGCACGTTTCCAAAGGTCGGGTGCGCTTCCGCGGGGGTGCGGTTCAGATGGTAGCAGAGCGTGGTTGGTTCTGAAGTGTAGTCTCGGAGGAGTTGTGTTAGTTTGGTGTGTGTGAGTGTATGTATGTGTGTGTGCGTGGTTCTTCAATTTGGTGGAGTGTGTGTGTGATGAGTGGGATAGCGTCTTCTGTTGGACCCCAGAATGGTTGCGTAGGAATTTTCGCCCAGACACCTTAGGAGGTTAAGGATTTTGTGCAATTGTGTTGTGTTGCTGTGTTCTTTGTGTGGCAGCTGGCTGAGGACACGATGTTGGGAATTGTCCCGGAACACCTGCGGAAGGGTGAGCTGATTTTTGAGGTTCTGTCACGTGGGGAGGCCCCTGCTCCAGATGTGAGAAGTCTGCGAAGTCAGGTCCGAGGCATTCTTGGACAGGCTCAAAGTTGGCCTGTTGGCCTCAAGTCGGAGGATGAGTTGGAAGTGTGTAGGGAGCGGGTGGAGGAGTTGAGTGGTGAGCTTGAGGGCTGGAGTGAGTTGCCCTCGGGCAGGTCAAAAGTCTCGCTCCTCACTCAGCTGCTCCACTGGCAAACCAGGTTGAGTCTGTTGGCCGGGGTCCCGGATCTTGAGCCGACGGATAAGACCTGGGTGGAGGGTAGGTGTGCTGAATTTGAACAAGTCATTGACCGCCTGCGGTCTGCTGGTGTTGTGAAGAGTGCCGTGGAAGCTCTCGAGCGCGCTGCGGCGGGGTCTGCTGGGGGGGAGACTGGTGTTGTGGGGGCTGGACCGGTCGGGGGATCCGTGGCCTCCGTTCCTCCTGCGGCTGCCCAGGAGGTGGTCCACGGGATGGATGGAGTGTTGCGGGTGCCTGCCCTGTTCCTCGCTCCCGCGGCGTCTGTCGCCACCCCGGTGGCTTCCGTTGCGGATGCGTCGCAAAAGGGTTTTTGCGGTGCCTTTGCGAAATTGCCTCATCCTCTCTCCTCCGCCTTGCAGGACCTTCGACCAGTTGACGGACTGGATGTGGAGGCACTGATCAAGTTCCTGGAAAAGGTTTTGAGAATTAAGGAACATCCTGGCATCTCCGATATCATGCTGTTGGGGCTTCTTGCTCCGCTTTGCAGGAAGCCGTTGAGTGACAGATTGGTAGACTGCCTCAAGCGCCAAACGAGCTTTGATTTCTTTCATGCTGATGTGTTGAATTTCTTCGTCCCTTTTCAAGTCATGGAAAGACTGAAGGTTGAGAAAGTTTTCCGCCCGCAGGCACCCAACGAGTCCCTCAGCCAGTTTGCCAATGACATCCGCATGGTGGGGCGAGTGTTGCGGTTGGACCTTACCGAGACTCAGCTGGTGGACATCATTCTCGTGGGTCTCAATGCTGGGGAGAGATCCCGGCTGGTTTTCGCTCCAAGACCATCTTCTTTCGCGGACCTGGATAGGTTGTCCATCCTTTCACGCACTGTCCAGGCCGCTGATTCTCAAAGGGCCCAGTCCCTGGGGCATCTTCCCCGGAGAGGACCCGGTGTCGTGGCGGCTTCTGTCGGGGTATCCCACGCGCCTCCCACCAATGAGCAGCAGAGGCGTGTTCCTACCTGTTGGGGATGCGGTGGTATTGGTCACGTCAGACGTGACTGTCAACAAGGAAGAAGGAATGCTAACCTTCCAAAAAACTTGTGAGGACCCGGGGGTTCTTGTCACGGGAGTCCTCGGGGAATAAAGTAAAAGATGATGTTAAGATTTTTTCTAAGACTTCTAGTGGAATGCTGCAAAAGGGGTTCAAAGAGGTAGTTAGATCTGATTTTGCTGAGAAGGAGCCTCTGTTGCGGGGGATGCGTGGGGTTGCCTCGATGGGGGTCAAAGCGGCACGCTCAGTCTGCCCTCGCCTGAACATCTTAGCTGGAGACACGGTGCAGAAGGCCCTTGTGGATTCTGGAGCCGCCCGTTGTCTAATCTCCCTTGCGTTTTATGAAGAATTATTTTCTGGAGGTTTCATCAGGCAGACTGAGCCAAACTCTTCTATATGCTGGACTGCTTCTAAATCACCTCTTGTCATCAATTGCGAAGCTCAAATCAAAATAAAGATTGAGCATTTTTCCTGGGTGTGGAGCTTTCTTGTGGCTAAGGACCTTTGCTTTCCAATCATCCTGGGAGCGGACTTCATCAAACACACTGGCCTAATTTTGGATTTAGGTCGAGGTCAGTGTTACTTTCGGTTTTCCAGACGAGTGTCCATTCCTTTTGCTGATGAGGTCTTGAGTGCCGCTGCTGCTGTAGAGCCTGAGACAGAGAATGGTACCAAGACCGATCCTTTAGGGCATCTAGCTCCGACGGAGGCTGAGGCTATCAGGGATCTTTGCAAGCTTTTCCCTGAGGTGCTTACGCCAAGGTTGGGGGCTACCAATCTGCTGGAATATGAAATTCGTCTCACGGACACTCGTCCTGTACGTTCTCACCCGTACAAGTTAGCTCCACCCAAAATGGAATCTCTCAGAGGCATCATTGATGACCTGCTCAAAAATGGGGTCATCGAACCCTCCAATTCCAGCTATGCCAGTCCAGCATTTCTTGTCCCGAAACCAAATGGAAAGTCTCGTATGGTCATTGATTATTGCAAGCTCAACGCCAAGATTGAAATCGACTCCGTCCCTCTCCCCGACCTGCATTCTGCTTTCGACTGGTTCGGTAAGGCCAAGTATTTCTCTGTTTTTGATCTCAATCAGGCTTATCACCAAATTCCATTGAAGGTGGAGTCCCGACCTCTCACTGCCTTCTGTGTTCCGTGGAACTTGTATCAGTTCACACGAGTCCCCATGGGCTTAGCTGTGGGAGCTCAAACCCTCACCCGACTTCTTGATTCCATTTTTCACGATGTGAAGTTCAAGTTTGTGTTCAATTACTTGGACGACCTTCTTGTTTACAGTGAGAGTTTTAAGGACCACCTTGTTCATCTGGAGGAAGTTATGACTCGTTTGCGTAGGGCTGGCCTTACCGTGAACCCGGACAAAGTTAGTTTTGCTCAAGCCGAAATTTCTTTCTTGGGCCATCTGGTCTCCTCCAAGGGCGTCCGCATAGATCCCGCTAGGACTCAAGCCATCCGGGAGTTTCTTCCGCCCAAGGACGCCAAAGGCATTGCTAGGTTTGTTGGCATGGTGAATTTCTATCGACGCTTCATCCCCAATGTTGCGGAGTTGGCCGCACCTTTGAATGCGCTCAGGAAGAAAGGCGCCAAGTTTGAGTGGGGTGAAGCGCAGCGGACGTCCTTTGAGCTCTTGAAGGAGGCGGTGATGCAACCTCCTGTGTTGGCGATGCCGGATTTCAGTCGTAGGTTCATTTTGCAGACGGATGCCTCCTCACAAGCCATTGCGGCCGTGTTATCCCAAGAAGTAGATGGTGTTAGGCAGCCTATCGCTTTCGCCTCTCGAACTTTGACATCTTGCGAGAAGAAAAGTTCTTCTGTATACGAGCTGGAGTGTCTGGCTGTTGTCTTTGGTGTAAACAAGTTCCGAAGGTTCCTTGAACATAAGGAATTTTTGCTGGAGACCGACAACCAGGCACTCTCATGGCTTCTCGCGCACCCTCGCCAGCTCGGGAAAATTGGTCGTTGGGTGGTGCAAATTTCGTCCCTTAAGTTTACCGTCCAACACGTACGAGGCACTCAGAATGTCATTGCAGACACCCTTTCTAGGATGTATCATTCCCCCGACGACCATCTTTCTGATCCGGAGCAGACGGAATGTGCCGTGCTTCTGGAATTTCCTCTGGCCTTTTCGGATATCATTCCCCACCAGTTAAACGATCCTGAGCTGGCTAAAATCATTGGTGAGCTCCAGAATGGGGGAGCCCACCCCCCTTATTTTCTGTCCCAGGGGGCCCTCTGCTGTCGAGCTCGGCAACAGGGTAAACCTAAAATTGTGCTGCCAAGTCTTCTTATTCCGATGGTCTTTGAGTATTTTCATTCTTCCCCTGTGGGTGGGCATTTAGGGATCCACAAGACCATCTCCAAGATTAGGGAACTGTTCATCTGGAAGGGTATGGACCGGGACATTGCGGGGCGGGTGCGTTCTTGCCAAACGTGCTCGCTCAGTAAGCCCGCTCAGAATGCCAAGTTAGGGTTGTTGTCATCTGAGGTGGCGGAGAGACCTCTGGAGAAGGTTTTCATCGACTATGTTGGGCCTCTCCCACGTAGCAAGTCGGGAAACAATTTCCTGCTTGTTTGTGTGGATGCCTTCTCCAAGTTCTGCTGGCTTTTTCCCTTAAGGAATGCCACTGCACAGCTCACCGTTCAGGTACTTCGAACCCAACTGTTCCAACACTTTGGGATTCCCGCCACCATAGTTTCCGATAACGGAACCCAATTTGTTTCGCATCTTTTCAAAAGAATGTGCTTTGGGCACGGTATCCGCCATGTGACCACATCCCCTTACTACCCACAGCCTTCACATGCTGAGAGGTTCAACCGAAATCTTCGTTCCGCTCTCATCGCTTTCCATGCTGAAAGACAGACAACCTGGGATCAAGAGCTCCCTTGGATCGAATTCGCTTTCAACACTGCTACCCATGAGAGTCACAAGGCGGTTCCTTTCGAGTTGATGTTTGGCTTCAAACCAAACAACCCCTTGGCAAATGTTTGGAGGATTGGCGACCTTCTGCCACCGCCTGGTACGCCCGATGTCAAGGAAACTTGGCAAGCGGCCAGGCGTAATCTCATTAGGGCTAGAGAACTTGTGAGGAGGAAATACAACCGAGGTAGAGTTGACAACCCCTTCCAGGTGGGGGATCTGGTTTTCTGCAAGGCTCATCCAGCCAGTTCGGCTGTTGACAAGAGAGCCGCCAAGCATCTTGGAGTTCCTCACTCCTGTGACGGCCCGGCTGGGAGATCCCCAGACCGGAAAGGTTTTGCGGAGGATGCACATTAGTCATCTTAAGCCTTACCGCGGAAATCCTTAAGTAGCTCGGAAGTCTGTGCGGGAAGTGTGCAGGGCCAGGAAGCCTGATCACCTTTCTGTCCCCTTCACTCTGTTCTGGTTTTTCCCTGTTTCTCTTTTTGCAGGCCTGCACAAAAACTTTGGGTGAGTAGTCCCCTGGTTTTGGGAAAGCTTGACGCCCCCGCTTTCAGACTGTCCTGAGCGTTCCTGGTGTGAGTGTTCTTCTAGTTTTGGGGAGAGGTTGTTTGCCTTTTGTTTTGCCGGGTGGTTCCCTTTTGGAGGGGGAGGTTGAGCCGTGACGTTTTGCCCACCATGTGTGATGTCACGTCTCATTTGTTATAGTGTTGTTTTTTTTTTTCTGGCCAGTGTTTTCTGTATGCTGTCATTCTGGAATATTCGGTGTTGTTTTCTTCTTTTCACCAGCTGTAACGCAACGTCCTGAAAAAGATTATAGGTGCCGTTGGTGAACGTAACTGCAAGACGTACAATTTTGTCGCACTGTCTCTCAAAAGAAATTTTATCAATTTAGACCTTTTCTACCAGTGATTTTTGTGCTGTAATGCGGTGATTTAAACCTCCCAACGCATCATTTTGGGTGAGTCACGAGAATTTTCCAGTTTAATTCAGAAATATGTTCGATGCAATTGGATTCGGTCAGACGACCACGTTGCAAAAATGACCAGTCTTCTGAAAAATATTGTTTTAGGCCAGAACCAGTGTTCTGTGAATTTTGTTTCATTGTTTCAAGCAAAGCAATCAATTTTGTTCTCCTTTTGAGACTGCATTTTGGGCCATCCACGCTTTTGCTCTTAGAGTTCAATTTTTGTTAGTGAGCTGAACACATGTTTTCAAGTTCCTGTAATAATTAAGATGTTTCAGTGTTTGTTTTGCATTAAATATTGTTTGTTATTGCTCAGTGCAACTTTATATTGGCCACCCAGTGGTCTGGTGGGGTTACTGTAAGTTGTAGAGTCAAAATAGGCTCATAGCCTAAATGGTGATGCTGCCAAAGTTTTTCTTTTATAACCTATTTTCCTGTTTAGTTTACTAGGGTTTTTGTGTTCTCAAAGTGGCCTAAGGCCCTGAGCTAGGCCTATGTAAAGTTTTATCAATTTTGGTTCATAATTAATGGATTAGGCCTAGTTTTTACTGTTGGTAGCACACCAGTTCGGGGTAAAGTGTCAGGTAATCTTAGGTCCACAATAAAGTAGCCTTGGAGTTATGTTCTGGTTTATATTTTATTTTGAAGCCTCACTCTTGGCCCAACTTTTAAAGGTAAAATTTTTTAAATTCGGTCAGTAACTTTTTGAGATATGAGTTAAATAGAAGGGCAATGTCAGCCAAAACTGAAATTTTGTTGTGATGCTAAAAATGGAATTATTTTATGCTTTAAACCTAGTCAAATGTTTTCAACCTGTTCAATTTAGCTGTAGAATTAATATTAAGATGTAGTTTAACTGTTTTTCATGTCTCAAGTATTTTGCTTTAGTCACATCCCCTGTTTTAGAGATTTTCTGAGTAGGCCTATAGCCTATCTCATTTCTTTTTGCTGTAATTTCTCTAGTCAAAGTAAAACTGTCTGTCACATTTAAAATGTTTTTCTGTCACAATTTTCAAGAAAATTTGTAAAATGGATTAAAACTGAAAAGTTAGCATTTTGTGGTTAGTAGTGGCAAATTGTCCAAACTGGAACAGTGGATATTTTTTGTGGCAATTTTACCTTTTGCACTGTTGACACTAATTGCCTACTGAATGTGTCTTAAATGGAAAAATATTGGCAAATTTTGGGGTTTACCAGGGTCCAGCTGGGGACTTGGTCCCACCGACAATGCCATGCAGATGATGGTTCCGGCCTGGTCCGTCCGCCTGCCCACCTAGGGGACATACATGGCCTTGGTCCCCACTTGCCGGAGCTGCAGGCCGACGCTCTTCTTTCCAGTGCCATGACGCCATAAACGAACTACTGTGATATGCCACTCCACCAATGAACTGTGATATTTTGTTATTTATGTGTGACAGTATTTATTTATTTATTTATTTGTAGTCTCTATGTTAGGTTAATATCCCATTAGGGGCCCGCCCTGCGCCACAGGTCTCCGGGTGGAATTAATTTTTTTTGTCAACCTCAAAATTCGGCACGCCAATTCTTTTGTGTATTTTTGTGTTTGTAATTGTTATGTTTATTTATTGAAATTTATTGGTTGTTATTTATTTATTTATTTAATTTATCAATGGCAATTTTAAAGTTAAAGTTTCAGAAAAGGGGAATTTTTTTAATTACCGTTGTTTTTGAATTTTGAATATCGATATTCTGGTTGGCCAACCTTGGTGACATTGACTTCTTGGTAAAAATATTTCGTTGTCAGATTTATCACTGTGGACCTTAGATGTTACCGAATTTTCGCTGTTTCGCTGTTGTTAATTTTGTTGTTGATTTATGGAGGTTAAATTAAATTTCTGGTTCCACAAGTTGTTTTTTTGTTCTGAACTCCTGAGAGCGTTGGTGAGCCCCTCCCGTGGAGCGCCTTGGGCAAGCACGTTTCCAAAGGTCGGGTGCGCTTCCGCGGGGGTGCGGTTCAACACCGAACCCATTTTGCTAAAAAAAAATTTTTTTGTAAAATAGTAGCCTGTATAAAAATGTTTATGCATCAGTTTTTTATTTCCATTTAAATATACAAAACTTCCCGATGTGCAATTTTGCAAGCAGACGCTTTTGATATGTGTAAAAGATTTCTCTATAAAATGTTCCCACAGCTAAAAAATCTCAAGTATTTGATGCCAGGGTGGAAAACCATGGGGAGCCCTGCTGTTATTTTCAGAAGGCCTAGGGGCAATCCGTCTGGCAAGTTCCTGAACACTTTCTTAACCCAAAATGGGGTTTAAATTGTTTGTTGATTTGAGTCGTAAAATGGGTTAACAGCTTGTACACAAGTCTCAGTTATTGAAGGGGTGGAGGCGCATATCTGGGCAAGTCACAATAATCGATTCATTCCATATCACATTAATCTAAAAACAACCATAACCTTAATGTCTAACTGCCAACCTGGAATTGAGTAAATCTCATCACTAATCTCAGGTTACAGCGTCTACTGAAAAAGATATTCCTCAACTTAAACCTACCCTCCACCAGGATTAAAAATGCTCAAAGATATTCCTTGACTTAGCCAAAATATGGTCCTCGACTAACCAGTCGTGGGTTAAATTTTAACTCCGAAACTCAAAAGAATAAAACTTAACTTGAGGATTAAATAACATTTGACTCGGAAACCCGCTAGAATAAGTCCAGGAATATCCCTCCCGAGTTAACTCTCGAGTTAGCGATATTCCTAGAGTTAAGGTATCCTTGAGTTCCGAAACCCGATTTCTTTAGTCCTAGACTAAAAACTGGTTTATACTGAATTTTAGTCTGAGAATAGAGATAACCCTGGACTCGGAAACCGGCCCCTAATGTTTTTAGCGTATTTGGTTGTGAATTATACCTTTAAAGACCAAAAATGTCTGGAATGTTTTGAACTAAGACCCACATACGATTGCATTTCATTCAGATCGGATCATTTGTTTCTTCTATAACTCTGATAACATCCATACTTAACACAGAAAGGTGTTAATCTGACATCTGACACCTGACAGTACAGTTCCTGTGTTACATCAGGGGATTGCCCGGATCATTGCAGGGAAATAACTCTGTGTGTTTGTATGCTGTTGATGCAAATGACACAGTTGTAGGCAAAACTAAAGAAGATATTGAAATTTCATCATTTGTTAATTTGTCAAAGGTCAAAGAATTTTTTTTAACAAAAATCTTTATCTAAATCCAAATAAATAAAATTTTATTTCATTTTCTACAAAACAAGCAAGAACAAAATTCATTCCAGATATTGTTATAGTTGAGGATATATTAGATCAGGTAGAAACAACAAAATTTCTAGGTCTTATAATTGATGAAAATTTAAGCTGGGATTTTCACATTGATTATATTACCAAAAAAATTTCTTCTTGCTTATTCACTTTGCGACAAATGGCTAAAGTCTCTAATACCAATATTTAAAAAACAATTTATTTTGCATTGGTTCATTCTCATTAAGCATAAGTTATGGTGTAAGCATTTACGGAGCAACAACTAAGAAAAATTTAGACAGAATTCTATTGCTGCAGAAAAAAGCTTTAAGAATCATCTTTAATTTAAAGAGGACGGTTTCAGTTGAACAGCATTTTCCAGAAATTAGAATTTTAACAATATATGGCTTGTCAAACATAACACAAATCCCACCGGAAATAATCATCAGTACAACACCAGAGCTAACATAGGAGAGTGGAACAACACCAATTGAATTACAAAAAAAAAAAAAAAAAAAAAAAAAAAAAAAAAAAAAAAAACTTAATGGGTAATACATTTTTATTTCATTTTCCTAGACACTTCTTAGGAAAAAACAATTTAATTAAATTTAGGAAACAATTAAAAGAATATCTTTTGCAGCTCTCACCTTACTCCTTTGACGATTATTGGAACGCTGAATAAACATAAGGGTCATATTTCTTTTATTTCTAATTAATTTTTCAAATGTTATTATTAGTTTAAGTATAGTTGTAAATATCAATATTTTGGCTATGACGCTATTCGATGTACTTGTTACATTATTATAAATAAAGAATCTTTGATTTTGACTTTGACAAACACATGATGTTTTAGAGTCCAAAAACTTCATATGTAGTTCTGATATGAAGTTATAATATGAACTCTATGAAAACAATATGAACTTTTCTAAGTTCAGAGACCACCTAGAAAATTAATATTTCCACCAACCATTTCAACCTATAATTTTTAAGAACAACATTTTTTAATCATGGAATGGGGGAGAAAATAAAGGTACGGCTACACATAGCAGGAAGGATACGGAAAGAAAACGGACACGGACAAAATTCTGATGGGGTGGCTACACATATCAGGATACGGACAGGACATTTCTGAGGCGGGAGGTTGCGCGTGCAGCCGTACGACACTGCTCATCCCGCCGGCCGCCACACTCACTACACAGGGCTACCATCAGAATTTTCTTATAGTGTCGGAAGGGGTGGCTGGCTACACATACCAGGACGGGATACGTCATTTGGTAAATGAATGCTCATCTAGCGATCCATCAGACACGACGAATGTCCTGTCCGTGTCCTTTTCCGTGTCCCGTCCTGTCATGTGTAGCCGCTCCCATTTGATAACACAGGGAGCATTATTTTTTTTTTTTTTTTTTATTTTGTTTACAGAAAATTTTATCAGAAACTGTACCATCCGTTTCTCCTTTCCATGTCCTTCCCTGCTTTGGGTAGCCGCACCTTAAAATGGATAAATTTTCATACGTTACTTATCAGTCTTTTAGATGAACCTTAATTGCGTCATGTGACCATGGACATTTGTTTAGTTGATATTCCAAGATTTTGTGGTGAGGCTACAAATTCTTACAGGCAATAATAAAATACTAGAAAGAGTAAACCAGGGTGACGTAGTTAGGTGAGCGCTTCAGTTCACCATCATACCAAAATATGAAGGAGTTCTGTATAAAGTAGAGGATGGGTTAGGTAGAGTGTATCATGTCACAGTGCGTAAAATAACATGTTAACTAAGGCCCCCCATGTTATAATAAGGTCAAGGCCGGCGCTAGCACTTTTGCTGCCCTAGGCAAAGGATACATTTGGGCCCCCCCCCCTCCGCTCTACCCATTCCCTCGTTAAAACATATACAATCAATCATGTACATTTGACTGTATAATTTTATAATTTGATTGTATCATGTTTTTTTTCTTTCTTTTTTGCCGCCCCCTGGGAAAGTGCCGCCCTAGGCAGTCGCCTTATTCGCCTATTGGGTGCGCCGGCCCTGAATAAGGTTCACGAAAATAGTCCGATGAGAGTTAATGCATTGATGCCAAATCTATCCAGAAACATATTTTTATTCTGTTAGGTAAACATAACCTCAGATGGCAATTAAAATCCCAGAATTTCTGGACGAGAGGGGGTGAGAGGGGTTACAGCTGTTAAAATTTCCATCAGACTATTTTCATGAACCTTACTATAGGCGACACAAGTGTTACCCAGTTACAAGATGTTGTTGGCCCATTGAAGGTTGCTGCTGCCTGAACTCAAGTCAAACATTTTAAACACAAAATTATAAATTAAGATGATATTATTCAAATAAAAATTGGTCTATGGAAATTATTATTTTGTTTGTGAGATTTAAAAAGCAAATAACAACGTTTTCAGATTTTAACAAGACAAATAAAAATAATTTATGCTATCATAACCTTGATTAAAAAACATATTCTTTAAGAAAGTAAATCTATAAAGTTTAGTTTCCCAAAATTGAAAAATTAAAATATAGAAAACACATAAGGTGTAGCCTATAAGTTTTTACATCATTTTTAATAATATAACTTACACTTAAAATAAAATTCGCTAAGGATAATCAATAATATATTTTCAAAATATAGTATTTAAATTAAATAAAACTGTTTTATTCAGTTTACAATTTATGATTGACAAAAAACAAATCAATCTTAAAATCACATATCACAATACTTATATATATATATATATATATATATATATATATATATATATATAATATATATATATATATATATATATATATATATACAAACAGTAAAATCACAATACTTGCATTGTTATGTATTGTCATTTCAAAAAAGTTAATAAAGGATGTCCAATCGGCAAGTTCAAGGATTAAATATAGTATACTAGCTTTTTCCCTCGATACTCGCTGTGAGGTTAAGCTAGTTCGCTACGCTCACTCGCCGTCACGCTTACCCACCATCAAGTTTAGCTCGTCCGCTACGCTCACTCGCCACAATTCATAAATCCTCTAGTTCTCAATAATTTATATGAGAACAGCAGTTTATAAAATTAATATTCCTTAATTAAATAAGGGCCGGTTTCCGAGTCCAGGGTTATCTCTATTCTCGGACTAAAATCCAGTATAAACCAGTTTTTAGTCTAGGACTAAAGAAATTGGGTTTCGGAGCTCAAGGATACGTAAACTCTAGGAATATCGCTAACCCGAGAGTTAACTTGGGAGGGATATTCTCGGACTTACTCTCGTGGGTTTCCGAGTCTGGTGTTATTTAATCCTCAAGTTAAGTTTTATTCTTTTGAATTTCGGAGTTAAAATTTAACCCTCAACTGCTTAGTCGAGGACTATTTTTTGGCTATGTCGAGGAATATCTTGAGCATTTTTAATCCTGGCAAAGGGTAGGGTTAAGTTGAGGAATATCTTTTTCAGTAGGCGCTGTAACCTGAGATTAGTGATGAGATTCACTCAATATTACGTTGGCAGTTAGACATTTAGGTTACGGTTGTTTTTAGATTAATGTGATATGGAATGCCTCGATTATTGAGACTACCCCAGATATGCGCATCCACCCTTTCAACTGAGACTTGTGTGCGAGCTGTAAACGCATTTTACGACACAAAGTAACGAACAATTTAAACCCCGTTTTAGGTTAAGAAAGTGTTCATGAACTTGCGAGACGGATTGCCTCAAGGCCTTCTGAAAATGATCGCAGGGCTCCCCATGACACATATCAAAAGCGTCTGCTTGCAAAATCGTACATCGGGAAGTTTTGTATATTCAAATGGAAATGAAAAAACCAAGCATAACAGTTTTATACAGGCTACTATTCTACGAAAACATATTTTTTAGTAAAATGGGTTCCTCGGTGTTCTAGGTATAGTTGACAGGATCAACGCTACTACGGACAAAATTAAAAAAAAAAAAAAAATTATAAACATGTTCCTATTTTTAAATATAATTTTCATCAAATAAAATCACAACGTTGTCTAAATAAGCAAGTCATTTAATGCACTTTTTTTACTAGTATATTGTAAAATAAAAAAGATCCTTTTGCATCTTTGAACATGTTTGAAAAGATCCTTTTTTACGAAGTGTCAGTAAGAATTTTCAATTAAAAAGACATTCAGTCAATCTCAATAATCAATCATTTGTTTCTATGTCACTGTTAAAAAAATATCACACTGATACTTTTTTAATAAACTAAACCAGTTTCCTTCTATTCTTCAGTTCTTTCTCTACATTTTCCTCACATTCTACTTGGCCATAGTAAAATAAATTTAATCAAAGGAGATTATTCAACATAATGTCACGCAGAATGTTCATTGCACATACACAGAGAGCACACCACGAAGATGGAACGTTGCGTTTTCAACTGATAAGGGACAAGACGCGCGAGCTGTGGCCAAAACGTAAAATAAATCCTTCGACAGAGTGTCGTCTGTAGGCTGTACACCGTGAATGCCACTACTCAGAATAGAGAATTCCCAGCAATTCCCTCCTAACCGATGGCATAAGTTAAAGAATAAATATATTCTCGGACTACGATAATCCGAGAGTTAAGTAGGTTATCCCCAATCTCCGAAACCCGATTATTTAATATTTTTAACCCACCGATTATTTTATTCCACGGATTAACTAACTCCGGGATTAAATATCCCCGGACTCGGAAACCGGCCCTAAATGTTCCAATACAAAAATGTTGCTTCCATAAGAATAACATTTTACTTTGAAGACGTGTGGGGCGGAGCCCTATGGAGTAATATGGATAAAAAGTATCCTATGTTACTTCTAATACCTCTCAGAATATGTGTACAAATTAAAGTTTCATGATGATTTGTCGAGTAGTTTTTGTGTTAAAGCGTAACAAACATCCACACTTTCACATTTATAATATTAGTAAGATTTCACCACTAGTCCGGGAAGAGACCCATTTCGGGGCAAGATAGTGTTCTCCACGTGATTCATCTAGAGTAGATAACTTATTAGACATTTCTTGTTCAGAGACAGAGAAGACAGAAAAATTAGCAAAGATTCTGAAACGATGATTCAAGTTGCATAGGTGTTCTGGTGTGAAGATAGATGAGAAATCTTGGGCAAGGAGATTACACATATCTTGAGTTTCAGAGGCTTCATTGTTGTTGTACTTGATGACGGAGGTCTTTGACACCTGAGGCTAAAAACACAATTTACATTTATGTAATTTTATTTTATAATAGGAAACTTTCTCAAAAAACACAAAAACACCCATGGAATCAAGATCAAACAATTACCTAGAACAATTCAGAAAAATAATGTATTTATGAATTTACTATATGGAAATTAAACACCAATTAAAAAACATTCTTGAAGTAATGTAAACACATTAACAAACACAGTCTGTAATGTACCAGTACAAAATGAAAATTTCATGCTATTTACGTGTTGTTTAGGCGCAAAACAAAATTATTCATTCTCAATTTTTTTCATAATTCTCCTCTTTTTTCTTTCTCCCCCTATACCATAGTATATGGAGAAAGTATTGTATTCGTACAAATTTTCCAATTCCTTTGATGATGTATATATCCATTTTGGAGCCCCCTTTCCCCTATAAATGTATATATGGAGAAAGTATTGGTTTTGTCAACATTTAAAATTTGAGTCTGTCGTCACCACTAGCGATTACTGTTCCACACACTGTATATCACTAGGGACGCTTCACAATAAAAACACTACTTCACTAAACAGAACTTTATTAATCACCACAACAAACACATACAAAGATTAGCACTCAATAGCACTATATCAATGTATCACCACTGTTCACTAACTGTTCACTCACTACACTGACTGACTACCACTGACTGACTGACTGAACACAACTGAACTTAACTGATTAATACTGACTAACCGACCCTATGCGGGCGCAGCCCAAATATATACATTCTAAAACTGTACTAGTCATTTCCAGAGAATTCGGATTTCTCTATGTCAAGTATGTTCGAGAGACAGACGGCTCTGGAACAAAACTTAGAGGTTATGTTTACTAAACAATAATACATATAAACAATGTCCTACAATATCCAATAAAAGAAATGTATCTCCTATCATAACTAGATAAAGCGTAAGTGCTCTTAGAACTGTTAAATAAACATTAATGCTATCAAATATATATTGAATTCCTTATTCTATCATTTTCTAGACGTTCGTTCTCTTAATTTCTAGATCGCTTTGCTAGCTCGTTCCTGAAGCCAAATATAGAACTGACAACTAATTAAATAATATGCAAAAAATAAATTATAGAACCTAATAATATTTACAAGGTTACTGAATGAATAAAGGTTATTGGGATATTGAAGGTTTTAACAAAAGGCTAAGGCTAGGTCTAGGCAAAATATTGTTGGCCTAATGCAATTAGGCTAAAGCATACATGCGACAATTCATTGGTAAATTTATCCGTTTTGGTGCCCTCTGAGTCCAAAAAAGGGGGGTTTCAGAGTGATGTCTGTCTGTGTGTGTGTGTGTGTGTGTGTGTGTGTGTGTGTGTCAGGATGTAAACAGAGCTAGTGAATGCCCCAATGGTCCGATTTTGGTGAAACTTGGTATGTAGGTTCAAACCCACAATAATTCCAGGCGTTTTTTTTTTCAATTTTTTAAATTTTTATTTGTAAGGGTACTTTACCCCCCAAAAAACGGTGAAAAACCAAAATTTCTCAAAACGGCTCTAACGATTTTGATTAAATTTTTGTGGTTTATTAAGATTAAATGCTGAATAAAATGACACCACCCGCTTAAAAACTATATTTTTGGATGCAAAAACTTGTGCTGCTCACCTGGTGGCTATCCGACTGAGCCATCAAGACATTAATGTTTTGAGGCTTTTAACACCTTTTCATATTCTTGGGAGAAAGTATGTGTCAGTTATCTGATACCGTTTATTTATTAGAACTTTATTTGTTTAAACCCTTTTTGAACCAACCATAAATTATCGGACCGATTTAAAATCTCTAAACTCAAGCTCAAATACAAAAAAATATATGTACAAAGGATTAAATACAAATAAAATTTAATGTGACAAATAAACTGGTTTTTTTTCAAATTATGTCACAACCTTAATACTTTTGAAGAAACGTTTGTAATATCCCACAATTTAGCTTAAAAATCATTTACACATTTGTGAAATACCAAATTTTATGTTTACAGCTGTGGTGAGTGTGTAAGTTTAGTGTGATAGTGAGATAAGTTTTTTAACCTTACCAAAAGATCGAGTGAGTCGGAAAAATGAGCATGGCCAATTCACATTAGCAAGTGATCAGATATTGGTGAATTTCCAAAACATCGAATTGACTACTACAGTACTAGACACAGCAAGACCTAAACCTGGGACTATGATACCCTTTTGTTTTAGGATCAAGATAAGATTCAAAATGGAGATGTTTGTGTGTCACGTTAAAAACTCTTCTTGAGTTAGATCACACAAAGCCTTCCCTCTCAATTAGTGTTAATAAATCCTACACTATAATATAAGAGTGAGTGTCTGAAGGGAAGTGTGTTCCACAATCTCAAAATACAGCGAGAAAATTTTGCTTAAAGTTTGCATGTAAGAGTGTTTTGGCCCCAAAAATAACTTTAGAACAGCCTCAACCCCAGGAAAAATCTAATTTTGTCTAAAATCTACTATATACTTATTTAACCCTCCAGAGGTCGCTTAAAGTTTAAAACGCCGTCTCTCGCTCAAGGAGGTTTATTCCTCCGGGTTTTAAATTAATGCACAAAATGTATTCTAAATACTATTATTGTTTGAAATAAAAACAGAAAATGATTATAAAATATATTTCACGCTATATCCCTGCAAAACAGAACAAGAATGGCAAAGTAAATTTAACAAATATTATTATTATAACTATTATGGATTATACAAAACATGTTTCACTTTTTATACTTAAAACTTAATATTTTTAATAACAGTTTTGTCAAATAGTATAAAAATAGTAAAAATAACGTTTTGGAGTACAAATAAAAAGCTTTTGTAGAAACTCAACTACCAGAATATATAAAAAATTACTATGAGGTTTCCATGCATAAACCATAAATTAAATATTATAACAATAATACTACAATGATTCAAATAATTATACACCTGAAAATAAAAAGTTACTTCAAATAAAAACAAATCTAAAATGGCAACAGTAGCCTAAAAAATTACAAATAACCCAATAAAAAACGATCGCACACGGACTCTTCCTCCGGGTTCACAAAACACACAAGAACGCTCATGGAGGAATCGTCCAGCACCCCAGGACAGCGCTCGCCAAACTGACTCTGGTCGCTGAAAGCGGGATAAGGGTAGATCAAATGGGGGGTGAGGAGGGGGGCAACAGCTGCACAAAAGTACAGTGCTGTTAACACCAAGATAAATATTTCCCACAACAAAAAATATTGACCCGTAGGATTCCTCCGCTTAGCGTCCTCTCGAGGGTTAATACGCTAAGGGTTTTTTTTGTGTTGTGAACTCCTCCTACAATTTTCAACCGATATTCAAGTTTATGGTGTCGTTGGATAGGGTTTGTTCTGTAGTTGTTTCCAGTTTATGGTGTCGTTGGATAAGGTTTGGTCTGTAGTTGTTTCCACCAAAAATTTAAGAAAATTGGACATAAAATAAGGGCGCTATACACAAATTAAATTTGAAATTTTCCCATTAGAATAACATTTTAAACCTCTGTTAATGTACAGCTGTAAATACGTGTACGGTAGTTTTTTTGTGATTACTGATATTCACAATATTGGATTGGTCGGATGTCGTTGATTTAGAACCAAATTTTACTTTTGTATTATATCAAAATAAGTTGGTAACAAAAACTAAAAGCAAACAAAAATAAAAGAACATTAATTTTTAGGAGTTTTTTTACAGCGGTTGGTTAACTGTGAAGAGTCTGGTGTAAAGTTTATAGCTTGATAACCATGACACTATAAATAAAGTGAATTAAAACCAACAAGCAAGGCTCGGTTAACCTGGTACTACAGCCCATAAACAGAAAATAAGCACAATTTCCAGTTTTCAAGTATGTTTTAGTCTTTTCCAATTAAACTAACTTAATTTGGAATTCAGGTTGAAAAAATAAAACGTCTTCCAACACTACTCGATATATTTACACTTATAGGCCTACTGTAATTGTTCACAAGACGGTAAATATATATAAAAGATCTTACAATGGCGATCGATTTCGACCAGTCACACCGGTCATCATCAGGCCCAATCAGAGAATTCTCTGGTTGGGTATTTTTATTGTATAATAAGTGGTATTTTAGTGTACCACTTACTATACAATAAAAAAAACATCTGATATAAACAAAACTGGTCCAAAAATTGTTCTTAAATATTCAATATATTGAATAAGTTCAAGTTTTGAAGTTGAAAGTGAATTGGAAATATTAACTCTATAGTCCGTTTTTTTTAAACCTGATCCTTCTCGAGAAATTGGGGTGGGGGAGGGATTTAAACTGTAAACAAAAAATTTGAACTGTAAACAACACATTTAAACTCGTGACAAACGTGTGTCGAGTATCAGATTTGGTCAAATAACGTTTTAAATAAGTTATAATATCTTTAAGTAACTCCTAGTCAGCTGTTATATTTTTAAGCCAAACCTATTCCTTGTTAAAAAGTAACACTTCTAAAGCAAACTGATTAAAAAACAACTGCTACCAATAGTATTGTAAAACTGATACACATTATGTTGTGATGTAAAATTACCAGCTGGTATGCAACAGTGAAATAAAACAAAAACAACAAAAAAAACCAAAAGATTTCAGCCAATGGGATAGTAGCAAGTATAAACAAACCCCTCCACCATCTCTTCCTCGAAGGATCAGGCTTAAAAAAACGGACTATAGAATTCATGTTTATTCTACTTTTTGGTTATGTAAACATAATTTCTATTAACCAAATCTAATCAAACTTTAATTCAGCTGAGAATACACAATACACTTATTTATAACTGTACTTGTATCAAGAAGATTATACGTCAAGAATAACCATGAGAAAGAAATTTTGTAACGTATCTCTGAAAGTCATAATTTTTTTACAAGCTATCTCAACTATCATCATCACATTGAACTCTAAAATTGATTTTTGGAAAAATGAGCAGTACATTTTATACGTGAATGAAAATAAGATACGCATACTAGGCATTATTCTGAATAATAGAATGACAAAAATATCGCTTCTAAAGGTTGTGGCATACAGAAAAAATAAAATCCTGTGGAAAAAACTTTGGCAGAGTACAAATTTTAAGTTAAACTGCAATCAGTTCTTACTAGCAATAATAATAATACTGAGTGGGGATGTAGAAACAAATCCTGGACTGACCAAAGTTTTCTTCACAAGGAGGACGAAAGAACTCTAAGCTCTAACAAGAAAATTTGTCCTTTCTGTAATAAGCAGTTCAAAAGGCTGAATTCTCATATAAACACAAATCATAAAGAAGACATATATATAAATTATAATGACCCCAAAATGAGACATTTTATGGACAAAATAACTGTTGATCGTACAAAATATTCAACTCCAGATGGTAAATTCTTTAACAATGAATTAATAGGCCTCCAGAGTATTAAGAAAAACAATAGATGTAGTCAGACTTGGTATGAGCTAGATGATGTACATATATGGTCTTGGATGAACTGCAAACTAACAGTTCCAAGTTGCTGTATATTGATAGATCCAACAACAAGCCATATTCTCAAGATAGCTTCAGATGAGTCACTAATAGAATCAACTTTTATCAGACTCAAACTTACACAATTCAAATATATATTAACTGTAGTAAATTGAAAATTATTCAGAAGATCTCAATCATTTAAAAGGTTGCCATTGGTCATTAATACTTTTTGACATAGAAAAACAAAAATGTTACCACCTTGACTCATTACACCCTTTTAGTGGTAGGAATAGACAAGAAAATACATGCGGAAATTCCTCTACAGAAAAGAATACAGTATTAAATTCAACAAGCGGACAAAACTCTTCTTTTACGATTGTATGCCAACATTGTGGCAGACTTTTTAAAGACAAAAAAGCCCTTAATGTACATATTTATTTATTTATTTACCTTTATACTGTATACGTGTACGGTAGTTTTTTTGTGATTACTGATATTCACAATATTGGATTGGTCGGATGTCGTTGATTTAGAACCAAATTTTACTTTTGTATTATATCAAAATAAGTTGGTAACAAAAACTAAAAGCAAACAAAAATAAAAGAACATTAATTTTTAGGAGTTTTTTTACAGCGGTTGGTTAACTGTGAAGAGTCTGGTGTAAAGTTTATAGCTTGATAACCATGACACTATAAATAAAGTGAATTAAAACCAACAAGCAAGGTTCGGTTAACCTGGTACTACAGCCCATAAACAGAAAATAAGCACAATTTCCAGTTTTCAAGTATGTTTTAGTCTTTTCCAATTAAACTAACTTAATTTGGAATTCAGGTTGAAAAAATAAAACGTCTTCCAACACTACTCGATATATTTACACTTATAGGCCTACTGTAATTGTTCACAAGACGGTAAATATATATAAAAGATCTTACAATGGCGATCGATTTCGACCAGTCACACCGGTCATCATCAGGCCCAATCAGAGAATTCTCTGGTTGGGTATTTTTATTGTATAATAAGTGGTATTTTAGTGTACCACTTACTATACAATAAAAAAAACATCTGATATAAACAAAACTGGTCCAAAAATTGTTCTTAAATATTCAATATATTGAATAAGTTCAAGTTTTGAAGTTGAAAGTGAATTGGAAATATTAACTCTATAGTCCGTTTTTTTAAACCTGATCCTTCTCGAGAAAATTGGGGTGGGGGAGGGATTTAAACTGTAAACAAAAAATTTGAACTGTAAACAACACATTTAAACTCGTGACAAACGTGTGTCGAGTATCAGATTTGGTCAAATAACGTTTTAAATAAGTTATAATATCTTTAAGTAACTCCTAGTCAGCTGTTATATTTTTAAGCCAAACCTATTCCTTGTTAAAAAGTAACACTTCTAAAGCAAACTGATTAAAAAACAACTGCTACCAATAGTATTGTAAAACTGATACACATTATGTTGTGATGTAAAATTACCAGCTGGTATGCAACAGTGAAATAAAACAAAAACAACAAAAAAACCAAAAGATTTCAGCCAATGGGATAGTAGCAAGTATAAACAAACCCCTCCACCATCTCTTCCTCGAAGGATCAGGCTTAAAAAAACGGACTATAGAATTCATGTTTATTCTACTTTTTGGTTATGTAAACATAATTTCTATTAACCAAATCTAATCAAACTTTAATTCAGCTGAGAATACACAATACACTTATTTATAACTGTACTTGTATCAAGAAGATTATACGTCAAGAATAACCATGAGAAAGAAATTTTGTAACGTATCTCTGAGAGTCATAATTTTTTTACAAGCTATCTCAACTATCATCATCACATTGAACTCTAAAATTGATTTTTGGAAAAATGAGCAGTACATTTTATACGTGAATGAAAATAAGATACGCATACTAGGCATTATTCTGAATAATAGAATGACAAAAATATCGCTTCTAAAGGTTGTGGCATACAGAAAAAATAAAATCCTGTGGAAAAAACTTTGGCAGAGTACAAATTTTAAGTTAAACTGCAATCAGTTCTTACTAGCAATAATAATAATACTGAGTGGGGATGTAGAAACAAATCCTGGACCTTACCAAAGTTTTCTTCACAAGGAGGACGAAAGAACTCTAAGCTCTAACAAGAAAATTTGTCCTTTCTGTAATAAGCAGTTCAAAAGGCTGAATTCTCATATAAACACAAATCATAAAGAAGACATATATATAAATTATAATGACCCCAAAATGAGACATTTTATGGACAAAATAACTGTTGATCGTACAAAATATTCAACTCCAGATGGTAAATTCTTTAACAATGAATTAATAGGCCTCCAGAGTATTAAGAAAAACAATAGATGTAGTCAGACTTGGTATGAGCTAGATGATGTACATATATGGTCTTGGATGAACTGCAAACTAACAGTTCCAAGTTGCTGTATATTGATAGATCCAACAACAAGCCATATTCTCAAGATAGCTTCAGATGAGTCACTAATAGAATCAACTTTTATCAGACTCAAACTTACACAATTCAAATATATATTAACTGTAGTAAATTGAAAATTATTCAGAAGATCTCAATCATTTAAAAGGTTGCCATTGGTCATTAATACTTTTTGACATAGAAAAACAAAAATGTTACCACCTTGACTCATTACACCCTTTTAGTGGTAGGAATAGACAAGAAAATACATGCGGAAATTCCTCTACAGAAAAGAATACAGTATTAAATTCAACAAGCGGACAAAACTCTTCTTTTACGATTGTATGCCAACATTGTGGCAGACTTTTTAAAGACAAAAAAGCCCTTAATGTACATATTTATTTATTTATTTACCTTTATACTGTATACGTGTACGGTAGTTTTTTTGTGATTACTGATATTCACAATATTGGATTGGTCGGATGTCGTTGATTTAGAACCAAATTTTACTTTTGTATTATATCAAAATAAGTTGGTAACAAAAACTAAAAGCAAACAAAAATAAAAGAACATTAATTTTTAGGAGTTTTTTTACAGCGGTTGGTTAACTGTGAAGAGTCTGGTGTAAAGTTTATAGCTTGATAACCATGACACTATAAATAAAGTGAATTAAAACCAACAAGCAAGGCTCGGTTAACCTGGTACTACAGCCCATAAACAGAAAATAAGCACAATTTCCAGTTTTCAAGTATGTTTTAGTCTTTTCCAATTAAACTAACTTAATTTGGAATTCAGGTTGAAAAAATAAAACGTCTTCCAACACTACTCGATATATTTACACTTATAGGCCTACTGTAATTGTTCACAAGACGGTAAATATATATAAAAGATCTTACAATGGCGATCGATTTCGACCAGTCACACCGGTCATCATCAGGCCCAATCAGAGAATTCTCTGGTTGGGTATTTTTATTGTATAATAAGTGGTATTTTAGTGTACCACTTACTATACAATAAAAAAAACATCTGATATAAACAAAACTGGTCCAAAAATTGTTCTTAAATATTCAATATATTGAATAAGTTCAAGTTTTGAAGTTGAAAGTGAATTGGAAATATTAACTCTATAGTCCGTTTTTTTAAACCTGATCCTTCTCGAGAAAATTGGGGTGGGGGAGGGATTTAAACTGTAAACAAAAAATTTGAACTGTAAACAACACATTTAAACTCGTGACAAACGTGTGTCGAGTATCAGATTTGGTCAAATAACATTTTAAATAAGTTATAATATCTTTAAGTAACTCCTAGTCAGCTGTTATATTTTTAAGCCAAACCTATTCCTTGTTAAAAAGTAACACTTCTAAAGCAAACTGATTAAAAAACAACTGCTACCAATAGTATTGTAAAACTGATACACATTATGTTGTGATGTAAAATTACCAGCTGGTATGCAACAGTGAAATAAAACAAAAACAACAAAAAAACCAAAAGATTTCAGCCAATGGGATAGTAGCAAGTATAAACAAACCCCTCCACCATCTCTTCCTCGAAGGATCAGGCTTAAAAAAACGGACTATAGAATTCATGTTTATTCTACTTTTTGGTTATGTAAACATAATTTCTATTAACCAAATCTAATCAAACTTTAATTCAGCTGAGAATACACAATACACTTATTTATAACTGTACTTGTATCAAGAAGATTATACGTCAAGAATAACCATGAGAAAGAAATTTTGTAACGTATCTCTGAAAGTCATAATTTTTTTACAAGCTATCTCAACTATCATCATCACATTGAACTCTAAAATTGATTTTTGGAAAAATGAGCAGTACATTTTATACGTGAATGAAAATAAGATACGCATACTAGGCATTATTCTGAATAATAGAATGACAAAAATATCGCTTCTAAAGGTTGTGGCATACAGAAAAAATAAAATCCTGTGGAAAAAACTTTGGCAGAGTACAAATTTTAAGTTAAACTGCAATCAGTTCTTACTAGCAATAATAATAATACTGAGTGGGGATGTAGAAACAAATCCTGGACCTGACCAAAGTTTTCTTCACAAGGAGGACGAAAGAACTCTAAGCTCTAACAAGAAAATTTGTCCTTTCTGTAATAAGCAGTTCAAAAGGCTGAATTCTCATATAAACACAAATCATAAAGAAGACATATATATAAATTATAATGACCCCAAAATGAGACATTTTATGGACAAAATAACTGTTGATCGTACAAAATATTCAACTCCAGATGGTAAATTCTTTAACAATGAATTAATAGGCCTCCAGAGTATTAAGAAAAACAATAGATGTAGTCAGACTTGGTATGAGCTAGATGATGTACATATATGGTCTTGGATGAACTGCAAACTAACAGTTCCAAGTTGCTGTATATTGATAGATCCAACAACAAGCCATATTCTCAAGATAGCTTCAGATGAGTCACTAATAGAATCAACTTTTATCAGACTCAAACTTACACAATTCAAATATATATTAACTGTAGTAAATTGAAAATTATTCAGAAGATCTCAATCATTTAAAAGGTTGCCATTGGTCATTAATACTTTTTGACATAGAAAAACAAAAATGTTACCACCTTGACTCATTACACCCTTTTAGTGGTAGGAATAGACAAGAAAATACTAGCGGAAATTCCTCTACAGAAAAGAATACAGTATTAAATTCAACAAGCGGACAAAACTCTTCTTTTACGATTGTATGCCAACATTGAGGCAGACTTTTTAAAGACAAAAAAGCCCTTAATGTACATATTTCAAGAAGTCATCATATTGTACATATAGGTAGTGTCTGTGACAAATATAACTCTTATCAAGACATCAATTCAATACCAAGCCAAATGAGTGAGGTGGTCATAATACCACGAGGTAATTTGATAGCCAATCAATCAGATTATGAATTAAACAAATGGTTAGATATTTTCTCACAAGACTTGGATTTAAAAATAATTCAATGAAAATGTAACAAACTTATCTAAATTTCTGTCAAAATTAGTTCATAATTTGCCTGGACCGAAACATCCAGCCCGAAAATATTATGAAATGCGCAAGAAAAACAAATTGGCAAAACAGAATAAATCGTACAAAAGTAGTTCCAACCCGCAAAGATCAACCAAAAATGACCGCAAAAGAAGAAGAGAAAAATACTCGTATGAAGTTATCCAATTTGAATATTATAATTTAAGGAAAAAAGCCGTCAGAAAAATTATGAAAAAGATTCACAGAAATG
>JAQYXR010001652.1:0-28328 GCA_030545055.2 Neoaliturus tenellus | reverse complement strand
CGTTAGATTTTAATCCCTTAGCATATATGGTAATTTTGATGTTCTTTGGGGTGGAGCCCTAAAGTAAATTTGCTAAATTGTTTCTTAGTGAGGAACAAAGAGCAAAGAGAAACGTCCATGCAACTTTCAACCCCGCGGGCCCAAAGTAATTTTCAAGACTTGTGGACAGAGCCCTAAAGAATTTCAAAATATACACTTTTTTGAAATTCTTAAGCTAAGAATTCCTGTTGGGCAGAGCCCTAAAGAACTTCGAAAACTATATTTGTAAAACCGTTTCTTAGCACCCATGATCAAAGAGGAATGTCCATGTCAAACTTCAACCCCATGAAGGCCCTAATGCAATTCTGAAATCCTTGGGGTAGAGCCCTGAAGTGCTTTAAAAACTATATTTGCAAACCCTTTTCTTAGTGAGTACCAATGAGCAAAGGGAATCCTTCATATTTCAACCCCATGGGCTCTAGAGTAATTTGAAAGTCTAGTGGGGTGAAGACTAAAGGGCTTCAAAACTATATTTGCAAAACGTTTCTTAGATTCGAAAACTATAATTGTAAAACAGCTTCTTAGTGAGCACCCATGAGCAAAGAGGAACGTCCATGTCAAAAATTTCAACCCCGCCAATGCCGTAAAATAATTTTGAAATCCAGTGTGGCGGAGCCCTTAAGTGCTTCAAAAACTATATTTGCAAAACAGTTTGTTAGTACCTATGAACAGTAAATAATAATAATAATAATTTATTTCCTGAACAATTTACATTGCATCGGATACAAGGCAGTTATATGACAATTTTACGTTATTCTTAATTTATTTAAATTACTAAGTTATATGATTGCTTTGTCTTCAAAATAATCTTCAATTTTATAATAGGTTTTCTGTAATAATATATTTTTTATTTTCTTCTTATAAATCTTGAAGTCTTGTTCTTCTTTTAAAATTTTGGGTAGTTTATTATAAATTTTTATGCCGTTATACAAAAGATGTTTTTCAAATAGAGTAGTGTTATGAACTGGAATTTTGAGGTTGTTGTTGTGCCTAATATAACAAGGTGTATTTTGAACTATAAAAAGAGGTAAAATTTAGTAAAAAAAGTATACAGTAATAAAATACGAAATAAAGTAGACTGCACTTAATACAACCAAAGTACACCAGACTAAAAGTAATAAGTAGGCCTACATCACTATAATCTTGACAATGTCAAACATAAATAAACATTATATCTCACACCAGTTATTTCTATGCTTATAAGCATTTTCTTACATGAATCATCATGTGGCAGATGTAAACAAACCTAATTCAATTTCCATAATCATATGTTAGAATACAAAAATGTTGCTTGCATAAGAATAACATGGTAACTTTGAGGAGGTCTAGGGCGTAGCCCTTTGTGAATATTTAAATGAAAATAGTCAGACTTTCCTATTTTGAACCTAAAGAATGAGTATACCAAATTTCAGCACTCTAGCTAGTCGGGAAGTTAGAGAATTAGTGATGAGTGAGTGAGTGAGTGAGGGCTTTGCCTTTTATATATATAGATAAGTGAATAGTTTCGATTGCAATATTTAATTTTAAAGGTTCAAAAACATTTTGCAAGTATCTTGTTACTAGGAAAATGGTTTGAAACAATTCAAGTTTCGCTAACTTTAAGTTGGTTACCATGGGAACTACAGTAGAGTAGGCCAACCAGAATACGATGCAATACAAACTACTAAGGCTGGTTACCAAAAAATCTCGTGATATTTTAATCACCAATGAAGTTTAACTTGTATAACATTTTATCTTTTCCTTGAATTGTATAGTATTTTGCAGAACCGAAAAAGTGTGGAGTGCCTTCAATCTCTTCTCAATTTGCAAGTCCTACCGACTGAATGCAGAAATGTGGTGGGTAACATTCTCCTCAAACAGAAACTATATAGGCATATCTTATTTCTTTTCTATCAATCTTTTCCTAGCCTCTTTGATACTTTGATACTTTATTTGGAACATCGACGCACTCTGTGGTGCGTATTTTAAGATGAGTATGACCACAGAAATTTCTGTGGTATGACTGAAGGGTGAGTGTGATGATTGTGATGGATCAGATGAGGTGTAGCTTTGTTACTGACCAATATCAGCTGTTCTATTTGTCAGGATCATTAATTAATAGTCCAATGACCAAAGGCAGCTGGGTCCAGTATCAAACCATTAAAAAGCACCAACTTTACTTGTGAATGCCGGATCGAACGTCAAATGCAAGGAATCTAAAATAAATAAAGACAAGGAAGGGGTAAAAACATGCAACGCCCTCTACGCACCAGATGTTCTTTTGCACCTATGACATCATCATTATCATTACCAATAATAGTAAATGGTGACGTGGTGACGTCATAGGTGCAAAAGAATACCTGGTGCATAGAGGGTGTTACATGTCTTGACCCCTACCTTCTCTTCATTTATTTTAGATTCCTTGGTCAAATGTAAGTTTGAAAGGCGATCTCTATATAATCACTCAGCTACCCAGCCAGTTGGTTTTGATAGCTACTCTGGAAAACAGGTGAGAGAGGAATCAGCGTAACAGAAAAATTCTTCCTGGACGCGAGGGCTTAGACTGTCCTTGCGGGGCCTCCTTGGCCGTTGACCTAGACCTGGTCTAAACATATTTAAAATCTACACATCCGAAAATACCTCACTAAATGAAGTCTCTTATGACATGGAGCTTATTTCGCTCTTTGCTGCCTATTTATTTAGTGTTTGAAAATTCAGATGAAGTATAACTTTGAGTTATGTTTTAAACTAGGGAATCTTTCCCGAAACACGTTTAACTTAAACCTAGTTTAATTCATTATTAAACATATGGTCCACTTTAGTTTAAACTTTGTATAAACGTTAAACTGATTTCGGGAAAGCCTCCCTAAAGCTATTGTTATAGATTTTTCGCAGTTTTTGTGACCACAATATTTTTACTACAACTTATTAACAGACTAAAATTCAGCTTAATGTTGAAGTTATTTTGTTATAGTTATCCCAACTTGAGAGACAAGTCTGTACGGAGAAGCTGCTTTTAACAGCAGGATCGACAATAGTTTACGATTTCTCCTTATTTTTTGCGGTAAGTTCAGTAAATTATTATTTATTACGTTTTACTACACTTTACATAAAAATGAAAATATACACTGTAGTTAGTATTTTCTCCTACATTTGCTGAATTTCTCTTTTAATTTCTTAAACCAAAATAGTTTTAAGGTAAATTTTTGGAAGGCCTCTCTTCGTTCTTTAACGAAGAGAGGCCTAACGAAGTCTGCATAAGGTCTTTTGACATTATTCTGTGAGACATTTACAAGAAATTTACATGTTTGTAATGTAATAGGTGTAATATAATGGGGTTGAACAGAAAACTATTTACTGAATTAAAACATTTGTGTTAGTAAGAAGGGGGTAGTGAGATGTTTTAAATCCGTCATAAGCACATACAAATGGTTTAAATTTTTTACTCTATTATTTTTTGTGTGTTTTGTGTGTTTTCACGCCATTTCTTACTTTTATATGGGTAGAAGTCCAAATGTCGGCCTTGTTCCTATCGAACGTCCTATTGTTAGATAGCATTTTTAATTAAATCCCAATGACAAATGGCAACTGGCTGTGGAATCGAACCTTTAAAAGCTAAGTTCTGTAAGGATCGACCCGGCCATCTTTAATTGCAGCACTACAGAATAACCACTCAGCTTACCAGCCAGTTTTATTTCTGTTGTTCTAATAAGAATTATAATTTTATCGTTCCCTTCTTTAGGTGATCCATGGTTTGGCAACCAGTATGCTCGCATTTATATCCATCTATCATCAGTAATTGTGAAGAATATGTCTTAATCATTGTTAAAATAAAATATTTCTCTTTGAATATCGTTTAATTCCTTCACCAATGTATCATCTGTTTTACCTTTAAAAAATATAAATTAAAAACAAGATTTAACTCCAAATTTGTATTTAAATTTAATATAAAAAGTAAAACAAAAAAAATATCTTCTAGAACACAAACTCTTTATTCAAAACATTAACATCTTAATCAATTTTTTTCTCTCAATGTAATCTCACTATAAATACTCTCGTATAAAGGCGACTCAGATATATGACAGATCAGGTAACGTATGATTTTAGAAGGGTTTATTTGACATTTATGTTATAAATTATTGTTCTTGTATTGAACAATAGGCTACATTACAAGGTAAGCTTCTACAAGAAGCTCTGACAGCTTTTTAGAAAAAGTTAAGAGCAAATCTCCATCTTAATTGGTTAGTTTTAAAACACGATTCCCGCAAACCTCTTCATCCATAAAACTCTTCACTAGAGAAAAGAGATGATTTTGGACAGTTATAACTGAAATTAGAAATTTTATTTTAAAATTCTAAATCCAGAGAAGACTAGATCCGTCTTTCTACCTTTAAAAAAATTTAAGAGTCAATCTCTATCTTAATTAGTTAGTTATAAAACACGATTCCCGATTCCCGTAAACCTCTGCAGCCATCAAACTCGCCTAGCGCTACCTACGGCCGCGAGGCGGCGTTCGGTAACGTCGATCGGGCTCAGGTAAAAGCTGTGCCTTAATTAGCTATAATTTCGGGAAAAAGTGAAGTCGTTTCACTTTGAAACTGACTCAAAACCAACTTCATCGACTCGCATTGAACCAAAACATTCTTTCTTTAATAAAACAATAAATAAAAAAAGGAAGAGAATGAACAGAAAAAGAGCGAGTTTCTTTTTATAAATATGTTCCTCCAATGTAAAAATTTGCTGTTTTTATTACGATGTTTTGGCTTCATCGGAAATTATGACTGACATGTATCATTCATTAATAAATAAAACACAGTCCAACGTAAATTTTATTAATCTATTTCTCTAGGACGATGAGAGAAGCAGGGTTATTCTGCAATCTTTTATGCTCACAGAGGAATTAAATGAAGAGTGTAGAAAGTTGGTATGTGGCTATGGAGTAAATAATTTTCATCAACTACTTTGTTGTAAACAAAGTTTTGATAAAAAATATATAAAAAACCTTTGATGTATATTCCTTATTTTGATCTGGAGTACTCAGACTTTTGTACTTTGCTGAGTACCGGGTTGACCAAGCCTTGCTCGTTGGTTTAAATTAGATTTTGTTATAGTATTATGGTAATAGTTAATATAAACTATACCTCCTCACATTTAACAGCTGTTTCGTAAATAATACTAAAAATTAGTGTTCCTTTATTTTTATTTGCCTTTCGATGTTATATTGATACTAAAATCTCAACCATAAGACCAACCTTAAAAAATACAATTTTCGAACTATTATTTTAGACAAAAATACGTTTTTCCTGGGGTTAAGGCTGTTTCTGAAATTATTTTTGGCCATAAGAATTCTCAAATGCAAAGTTTAAGCAAAACCTACCTAGATTTCGAGATCGTGTAAAATGCATCGCCATAGGCACTACTCTTATCACAGTAGGATTTACAACTTATTGTTATCCATTGAAAATATTTTTATTTGATATTTTTATTATATATTTAATATTATATCTACACATTAAGCTCAAACCTACAACAAGAGATGCAAAATCAAACGTCAGTAATTACTTTTAATAGTTTATTTTCGTATAATGGAAACACAGAGCATACATGCATAATTTTTAAGAAAATGATTTTGATGAAGGCAGAAGGGCGAGCATGTTTGTAAAAATGATATTCATTAGCTGAAACAGAGCAACAACAGCTGATTAATTCACCATAAAAAATCCTTTACTTTATAAATTAATCAATTAAGAGAAGAAAAGTATTTTTTTCTAATTGAAATTACTGTGGAGCACCAATAATCTTCACTGATTTTATTTTCTCATAGACTCACTTACCATTAGCCATAAACTTGAATCATATACAACTGATTCCTCTGCTTTCAAATGTAAGTCATTTTGGTCGATTAGTTTGAATATTTCGTTTGCCTGAAAAGTTTAAGAACGATTTTAGACAAAAATGTAATACACACTTTTATTAATGCTGACAAATAGACATACCTATATACGATCCTTATATAAAATTCATGATATTTTGATGTATATCAACAAAGAGAGGAATTGATTTAACCAATGGAATAATGTAAATTAGTCCAAAAATATTGTTGTAGAGAAAATTTATCCTACAATATTTCTACTGTATAGCAACGTACTAGTTTTCTAGAAGTTGAAGATCCTCTCTTCTTTAGATATTTTTGCAGTGACACTTTCGTCTTGCGGGACTAAAACAAAGTAAAATATGAAGTTTATAGCAAACACGACTTCGGTACAGACCTTCTGATAGATCCCTTTTCTTTTTAGTTCACTGAAATTTGGATATGGATTTTCAGAATACACACAACATCTATAAAGTGCTTCAAAGTGAGATCAAAGTATTTTCAAAAGATATGCATCTATATGAAAAGTGTTCTTTTCAATATACAAAAAAAGTTACCGGTACGTTTATTATTTTTATCTCTCAAGAAATAATTAATTGTATTATATCTTCACTAGGGGCTTGTAGGGGCAAAGGCCCCTAAAAATCCAAATGTTGATATTATCTCCAAAGTTAAGTTTCAATTCATCACCAGTCCTGGACAGTCTTATTGGCGGGTGTCGCGATCAGCTTTCCCATTTAAAATGTTAGTTTTTAAATGGAACAGCTGATCAAGGCAGCCGCCAATAAGCCTGTCCAGGACTATAGTTGCACAATTATTATATTTCTTCTCAAGCTGTACTGTAAATTGACACGGTTGGATTTTCTTCTAAATATTACTTAATCTTGACGAATATTTTTTGGTGGTAACAAATCAGTAACTCGTTAAATTCTCCCTTGCATTAATATAGAAGTTGTTTGTGGAAAAAAATTTGTTTTGCTCTATTAGAGTGCCGGATGCAATAAAATTACTGTTGACCTTAATCATGTACACATAATGAGTTCGTAACTCAAGTGAATACAGTAGTTTAATGCAACGTAACAAATTGGTTATTATTTCATTAATACTGTACATTTAGGACCTCTGTGCCCCCCACTCGTCTCAACGACGTCTCTAGTGCACCTCGTGAAGACATGCCCATACTTCCGTCTCCCATATCATTGTGCCTTCATGACCGCCATTCCACCCCGTGCCGCCCATATCCCCGTTCCCCGATGCCTGCCGTTCCTCCCCGTGCTCCCTATGTTGCCCCAAGCCTCCCATATGTCTGACCTCTCGTGACCCGTGCTACCTGTACCCCTTATGCCTTGGCAGCTCGAGTACCCCCCATGCCCCATCCCCCCTATTCCTCTGTGACCCCCATTCACCTGTGCTCACATGTCCACCGTTCTACCTTGATGTCCCCGTGCTCTCTATGTCCCTCATTCCTCCCCCATGCCCCCTATGTGCCCTCAAGTCTCTCCCATGCCCTCATCTCATAAACTGTACTTCCTGTACCTCCTATGATGCCCGCCAATCCTCCCCGTGCCACCCATATCCCCGTTCCCCGATTCCTGCCGTTCCTCTCCCTACCCCCTATGTCATCCCAAGCCTCCCCAGTGACCCCTCTTCCTACTCCCGTACTTCCTGTACTTATACCTTTATGGCCCCATTCTCCTGTGCTCACATGTCGTTCTTCCTTGATGCCCCTGTGGCTCTCTATGTTCCCCATTCCTCTCCCGTGCCCCCTATGTCCGCCCAAGTCTCCCCCATGCCCTCATCTCATGATCCGTGCTTCCTGTACCCCCTATGTCCCCGTGGCCTGAGTATCCCCATGCCCCGTACCCCCGTGCCTCCATGCCTCTGTGCCCATCCCCATTTTCCCGAGGCCCAGTGCTCTCAATGTCCCCCATTCCTCCCCCATAACCCCCTGCCCAACTACCCCCTGTGCCACCGACGGCTCTAGTGCCCCTTGTGGCTCATTGCCCCTCGTGGCCCCCTTACCCCCATGCCCCCTTACCTGTCGTTCCTCCCCGTGTCCAGAATGTACACTCATGCCTCCACCGAGGCCCTCATGCCCCCCAACCCCTGTACCACTGACACCCCTCATGCCACCCAACCCCCAACAGTCACTTGAGTCTAACAACATTCCTTGTGCTATGATTGTAGTATATTTTGTCTATTCGTTCAATGAAGTAGAACAATGTTTGACAGATAGTTCGTTTTTGCACACTGCATACATGAAAAGCTCCCCGTATTTATGTATTAATGGGCAATTATTGATTCCGTACGACCTATGTAAGGAAAGAAGCAGAGAATGTATAAAACAAAATATTCCTCGTACGGAGGCTATGCAATGTTAGTAGTTTACATAATATGATTTAGTTAAAAATAAACAATCACTAAAAACAATTCAACTCTAACCACTAAATAGCTAATATATAAAGCAGTAACGTAATATCTTAATGACATGCACTGAGTGAAGCCATTTTATTAACTATTATTTCAACCATACACGGCTAAGTCACTTTTAACAGCGATATATTCAGCACACAAAATCATAATGATATACCTTTTGAAGAGATAAATCTACCGTGGATCCGTAATTTTTCCATCGATATTGGTGTTTTCCCTTTTTTATAGTGCATTGCAAATTTTAAAAAGTTATTGTTAAATACGGTTATCTTAACTCAAAATATCAGTGTAATAACCAGCTGAGTTTATAATAAAATTTTTCACTGGATCATCTGCTTAATCACACGTGTAGATGCAAAAATCTTCTTCCCATTAGACTAACATTGGAACTTTAAGGTCCAATGGGGCGGAGCCCAGGTAACTTTTGATGATTCTGGTATTTTTCCTTGCGTCCTTGGCCTTCAAGCTTTAAAATGAGCCATCAACCGTTACCCTATCTTCCTTCTAACTCGAGATATTTCGTGGGGACCGATTCGCTTACGGAATTATATATATATATGTAGATTGTTTTGTTGTAGTTTAAATATAATTTGATTGTTCACAGTAGGGTAGAATATAAATAAGTGGTCTGGCTAATTTGCCACTCAGATTCTACAGATTAATAAAAACTGTAAGCTTTTCACAAACTTCAGTATATGGTAGAAGTCTCAAATTAAAGTTATTGGTCTAAGAGACTAGGAATAAATATTTGGCTTATCTAAATCAATAAACGAAAGCCCTCGCTTTGTCACTCACTGACTAATTCATCACTAATTCTCCAACTTCCCGACTAGCTAGAGGGCTGAAATTTGGTATACTCATTCTTTATGCTTAAAATAGGAAAGTCTGACACTTTTCATATTAATACTTACAATGGGCTACGCCCTAGACGTCCTAAAATTTACCATGTTATTCTTATGGAAGCAAAGTTTTGTATAACATTTTACATTTAAGTGTTATGATTACTTAAAGGATCATTAATTTTACAAATAGCTGTTCTCATTAACATTATTCAGGGAAGATGGGTAGTAAAAAAAAATAGGCGATATTACAGATTTGCGGCAAGTGAGCGTAGCGAACGAGCTAAACCTGATGGGCTGTGAGATAAGTGAATAAGCTAAACATGACGGCGAGTGAGCGTAGCGAACAAGCTCACCTGAAGGACAAAAAATTTCTCAAGGTGGCACTGCGAAGCATGCCGGATCAGCTAGTGTTAATATAAATAACGCAAACTTTCTTAATAAGAACATGGGTTTTTGAAAAGAATATGCTTAAAATGATATAATATACCCCTATAAAAACCGCTTGGCTTCTCCTACACACGATGAACATGGAGCAAATAGACCCACTCCACTCCATCAAGAATATCACATTCTCTGTCCTGACTTGTTGGTCTCTAACGATTGGTCTAAGGGAATACAGGCCAGTTGTGAGTACTGACAGTAATGTTATCAACATAAAGGGAAAGTACAAAATGCCAACAGTGCGGGACGTAGATTTGACAAAGTCGTGGACTCTCTGTCGAGTAGCTACCACTTCGTGCAGACTGATAGAGGTCTCAATCCTGCAGTTGAGGTCGGAAAGGACAACCTCTGCTGCTCTCAACAAGGCGCATGCAATACTCTCCAGCCAAAGCTGGCCTAGAAGTCGCACAGTTACGAGGAAGTTTATGGACGGCCAAGGTGTGAAATTTTTATGCAGAACGATGATTTTCAAAATGTACCCGCATGACGGGAGGAACGGTAATAAATCTACGAACGAAATCTTCCTGCCTCGAGTGCCAAGGAGACGATGAGCTTCATTAAACAATTGCACCAAAAGTCTCTTTTAGAAAACCACCAGTTGACGAACAAGTAAGTTAATGATATGTACAAAAGAATTACACCTAATGAGATAAAATGGCGTTTCAAGATTATAGCTTTGATTGTGGTGTCGTAGAAACAGATAATTACTACAAAATAGATGACAACGCTGGGAAACATGAGGAGAGGGTTGAAACGGAACGGCCCGCCTGAAACAAACGGAAGCATTTAGTGTTTTTCATTTGCAAAAAGTACGGTAAAACAAACAGTTTATTTGAAGTAATAGTATATTTCACCACTAGTCCGGAAAGTGACCCATTTCTGGGCGAGATAGTGTTTTACGCGCGAGGCGAAGCCGAGCGTGGAAAACACTATCGAGCCTGGAAATGGGCTTTCCGGACGAGTTGTGAACGATACTTTTCATCACGACGCAATTATTAATAAATGTGGAAGTTTTAAAGGAGGATTATTTTTGTAAATTCTTCGCCATTGGACAAAGTAAACAAAGCTGGAATTCAAAATTTAATTTTTTTTTTTAAACCCAGCTGATTGTTGCTGTACGGAAAAGTTTGTTTACCTTGGACGGAAAGTAATGTTTACAAACATTATTTTCCGTACAGGTCAGTAAAATCAGCTGACGGTGACAGTTTGGGAAATGACTACTTTCCAAAGGTCTCAGCTGTACGGCAAGTTGTCACTTTCGTATACGGAGTGATGAAAATAATATTATAAAATTAGCTATGCCATAGTAAAACTTAAAACGTAAACTTAAAACGTATCTAACGTAATCAGATGGCTTTCAATGTGTTCTTAAATTCAAGTTAATTTAAACCTTTTTCAAAGCTCTACGTTTGCGGAAAACATGTTTTAATTGGAATTTTAGTATGAGGTTTTTGGCCACGAGAAATCGATTTGAGATGGACCCATGACTAAGAAAAATGCGGTTACGGTGCTATACACTATACAGCCCTTCAAAGTGCCCTTGTTGTCCTACTGGACATTTTTGTAGCTACTTCATTAAACAACAATCAGATGATAATTGGTAAAATAAACCAAAATGTCACATGGTCGACCTGTGGTTCAACAAACTGCCGCTTTGCGCGCAAATTTTTGGAAAATACATGACATGAGATTTTAAATATTGATACTTTCGTGCTTTTTGTTTTTGTGCGAAATTAATCGGTGTTCTAATACAGTATAACGATGTTGTTGAAGATACAGAAACTTTTTATATCTTCCTTATTGCATCGTTGTCTTTAAAAACAATATTTCTAACAATATAATTGCAGCAACCTTAGCGTTATTAAGGTTCTATTGTACGTACACCTTTTTTTAAAACAATTAATTGTTTTAATGAGTTATAAGTTATTAGCTTATTTTAACATTATTAGCAAGCGCCATACTTAATAATTTCGATTAATATCGAATTCACAAGAAATGTACAGTACAACATTCTATTACGAACATTAACCATACATACCAAAACATTTTGAAGCGGTTTACAACTAGGGTGACAGACGCGAAGATTCCAAACCCTTGCATCCGAGGGCGGCAGACGGGTACAGGGCACCCTTAAAACCCAATTTGTCAAGTCTGATGTCGGGTCCGATGTCAGGTCAGGTGCCGATGACTATGTTCGATAATGTATGGACTTCTTTAGAACAGCGGTTAAAAGGACAAACTATTCAGAGACTGTGTAATATCATCAGGCTTAGCGAAAATGTTGCAAAAAGTGACTAAATGACAAAAGGTTAAGTAGGTAGCCCTGATTAGGTAAATTAGATTATATTTTAGGCTGGTTGCTCATATTAGAAGTTTACAGTTTTTATGAGCAAACTGGTTATGAATGTGTTAGTCGGTTTTAAAAGCTCTAATGAAAGCTAATGGACTCTAACGGAAAATCACACTAGTGATTTTCTTCATATATCAATAGCAAATAAAACAAGCAAATGATTTCCATGTGCAAAATCATCAGATATGCCAAGAGCGTTGCGTGATTAGAGTTATAACCGCCTGGAGTCGTAAGAATATTGCTATCAAATGTACGACAATGCGGGAAAGCATTAGGAGAGGTCTAAAACTATGTTTGATCGTAAAAAAATTAAATTAAGCTGATCAATATCACCTATTCAGTTATTGCTAAATTATAATATTGCCAAGATAACCACGCACTGCGGCACTGAGCAAAAGTCATCTCAATGCTCTTATTCATTAAGAGATATTATATAGATATAATTAGCAGTAAGAAGTTATGTAAACAATATTTGAAATAAAATGTATTACAACCTTTAAAAAGCTGCAATAAATTTAAACATATTGTAAGTTGATTTAATTCACTTCATATTAAATCAGCCTATAAATAAGTTAGAAAAGGATTTATTGAACTAAAGGGGTTACATTGACACAAAAAATTCTATATACATTGAATATTTTGTACTTACTATTACTGGACTTTTGAACGTACTTTAAATTTACGGTTGCTGGAAGGAAACCTAGAAAAACATTAAAAATGTTTTTAATGCTGGACCTAGAACAGACAAGGCCTGAAAAAGTGAAGGCCTGTTTTTCTTAACCATTATGAGTTCATAATACAGTATGAAGTTTCAAATAAATTTAGTTGATACCAGTATATCCAGCAAATATATGCAAGTATTGAAGCGCATATATTTTTACAAATCTTTACATGAAATTATAACATCATACATTTGTCTGTGTTGACATTATGTATATTTGTTTGTACACAATATTGAAGAAAGTCTATAATACCACGCTTCGTTTTCGTATTCAGTCCTTGAATTTTAAATTTTTAATCGCAAATTATAACGCTCTTTATGGTTTTGTTACGTCCGAGCACTAAATAAATTTTGGACGCAATAAAAAGAAAACACATTGTCAGAGAAAACAATTCTGAAGTGAAAAAGTGTAGGCTTGTTAATACTCCTACAACAGATTATCCAGTGTTGATTTGAAAATTGTAACCTTTCGCGTGTTATTTGGGTGTCAATACAATTTCCAATATATAGAAACATGAACGATGAGAATCTTATTGATTTGGAGTACTCAGGGTCATACATATGTTTGTTGCTGAAAGAAAGAAATATAGTCACTGAAGGCGCTCTACACAAACCGCTATTAGACCTAATCCATTTATGACGTCACTAATTAAATGCTTTAAATGATTTAAAAGTAATTAAGGGTAGAAACTAAGCAATTTTTTTGTATTTTTCATTTCATTTACACGTTCTGTTTAATGCCCCTAGGTATAAGAGTTGTCACTGGATCTAAATACACAAAAATAAACAAACTAGAAATAGCCTACCCAAAGCCAATGTCAAATAAGACGTCAATACTCCAAATCGTTATGATAAGGTCTCACCAAACACCAAAATACAGTAAAGAATGAGAGAAATGAGATTATTCGTTGGTTTAAGAATAATAATTAAAAATGCATCTGTTTTGCTTCCTTCTTATATTCTTGGAAGATGTTTAGGGGTTCTTTGGATTGGAGTGAAGAGAAAGAAACGAAATAAAGGTTGGTCTATTTGATGATTGGGTACATTTTATCTTACTTAATGAAAATATAATGGCACACTTAGTTAATCACTTACAACTAAATATAACTAAGTATACTTATAATTTATATAATAGTAGTAGGTATCTATAAAGAGTAATAAACTATAAAACGGATTGTTATGTTTTCTACAATTTGCAGCATTAAGCAACCACATTAAAAAGTTTTCATTTAAGGTGGCGACACACTACCGGACTTTGCTCCGGACCATACGTCGGAACGAACATCGAACCGAACATTACACCGTGCAAGGAGCTAATTTTACTCCGAACATTTCCCCGAACAAGCCATCGTACCGGACAAATTCACCGAGCGAGTTAAAGGAACTTAGAGGAAGAGCGAGAGTGTGAGTGAGAGCGCTGGAGGATGTGGGGAGAAGGGCTTCTATCGCAAGCGTTCGGAACAAAAGTTGACTCTGACACTACCGTACACCGGACCGATCTTTTCTTTGATGTGTCACCAGAAAACCACCTCCAGAACGCTCGGCTCGACGTTCGGTACGGTGCTCGGTCCAGCGTCTGGTACGGTGTACGGTAGCGTATAACACACTACCAGACTTGCGCTTTTCCTCCTGTACGATGCTAGGTCTGGTGTCCGGTGTATGGTCCGGCGAAGAGTCCAGTAGGGTTGTGTCCCAATTGCGGTCAGTCCCAATTCCGGTCAGGGGTAAAACTGTCCAGATTGCGGTCACCCCAAAAATGTAGTGGGCTAATGGAATGGCATTTGTCCAGATTGCGGTCACATTTTTGAACTCCATATATTGAGTAGCACAACGAGCGAGCCAGGTAGGCTATGCACAACGACGGACCCATACAGCAGGTATGTCACCTGTAGGGGATGCTAACCAGGAACCATGTCCCGCAAAATAAGAGGGCTATGTAAATGTGCAATTGCAAGATGCATATTTTGAAGCGTTTTTATTATTTCATCCATTCGAAATGTGCATTCGAAAGCACCGTTAACATATTGTTTGGGTAATCAATGAAAATTAATGAATTTTTATTTAAAAAAGAGTTTTTGCAAATACAGTAAATCAATGTACATATATTAATTGACAAATCAATCTGTACATGTATACATTTAATAATGGCTTTTTGAACAAGGAACTCCTCCTACATTTTTAACCGATTTATGATTTTTGTGTCATTGGATTGAGAAAATTTTTTCGATTGCCGGTATTACACTATCATAGTTCTATGTCACAGATCTGTTATCATAAATCTTGGATCAAAATATTACAGTGTAATGGGTCAAGTATTATAATAGTTTGCCTTAAACATATTTCTATGATCATATATACTGCTACGGAAAACACTTTTTAAAATTAATTTGACAAACAATCTACCAATTATTGTAATCATCCAACTTTAAATTAATAAAACCAAACAAAAGGTTGTTTTATTCATTTTATCACAAAAAGTGCAAATTTTTACAAAGTGTAATTGAGAAACAGTTATAATAATATTTTGTATCTATCATGAGTTATATATCAAATAGATATTTGTCATAGAACTATGATAGTGTAATACCGGCCTTAGAACAGTGTACATAGTATAATATTAAGTGATTTGTAAGAATTTATTGTCATGTGTTATATGGATCATGTATGTATGTTTATGTATAATAATTGTAATGGATTTTTTTGTGCATTTATTTTACATTTGTGTCTTATGTTTTATGTATGCTATGACATATCTTTTTGTGTTATGTATTTTTTAAATCTGACTTGTATTTTTATTAAATAGCCATTTATAATATTATTAGACTTGATTTGTGAATTTAAAAAATCTGTTTGATAATATACAAATGGCCCTGTAGACAACTACCACATGAGAATATGAGTCAGCAACATATACCACATTTCAGAATCCTTGCTGCTCTAAATATAACTAGACTCGATTTGTGATTATGGTCAAATCACTCTGTTATATAAGTGGCAAGGTATTCTAAGAACGCGACGAAGGGGTCTCTCAAAATGTGACCGCAATCTGGACACCCTTCCACCACCTGAACCTCGACCAGCCCCCATAAAACTAGACTTGACCGCAATTGGGACTGACCGGAATTGGGACTGACCGCAATTGGGAAGACACCTCCAGTAGTGTGTTACCGGCTTTAATGAGTTTACGTAGACTATTGCTGGCTCCACATGGGAGCTAACGCACAAGTTCTGCGTACCACTGCTCTATCCTTTTGATTTACTCAACTGCTGAATAGTGCGCTCCCGTGTGGTTGAATAGTGTGCATGCACGAGAGATAGGCGTTAGCTAAATAGGGCCACGAGATCCGTTAGTTCTACACTCGTGGCAACTCCTCATCTACCCTGGCTCCCGGTCCTATGTTATCCCCCCACGCGTGAAATAGGACGACGGGGAGGGTATATGTAAAGATCTTATCCGCTCCACAGCTCCCCATCCATGATTACCTCCCCCAGGTGACAGGTTAAATGATCTCACGGAAACCAACTCTCCGGACAGCCTCCCAGTTGATGATACAAATTTCTTCCTCCATCTCGACTGTAGGTGAATACTCCTGCGACTCTCTCCAAGGTCGGAACTACTTTTTGCTAGATGACTAGAGGCATCAAAAGACCTAGTTTTTTGACAAAAGAGTATTTTGTCTTTGTCTTTGACTTCATTAGGTGGTATGGATCTTCTTTGGAGCAGTGATATTTACTCAATCGTTTATTACCGGAATATGAAGATTTACTTATTAGAAATACAAATTGGGAATGACAATAGACCAGTCATGCGACCGAGGTGTGAGGTGTCAAACTATTGATCACATAGTCACAGAGTACCTACAAAGTGTTTTGCCCGAATGGCTAACCAGTCTGCATAGTGCAAGGGAAGTTGAACTGGCAATGGCTTAGCACCCTGGATTAAGCTTTATGTGATACGTATAATAGTTTTTACTGTAATTAATTGTATTTTTAAGATTAGTTTTACAAACACTGACATAGAGGTTTTATGCACTGAAGAATATATTTGAAGAATATATACTGAGGATTTATTATTTCTTTAACTTGGTGGCTGGCTATGAAAGACATACGTATACTATTTACAATAAAATTGCTTATTTTGCTTTATTACTATTGCTCTTATACTTAATTCACAAGTAGGTGTTTATTGGCAGTATTTTTTTACTGATTACTTTAAATTATGAATGATGAAATATACGACACAAAAAATATTAAATGTTTATGTAACATTTTGATTTCAGGTGGACCTTTTTATTTTTCAAAGCCGTTGGGAATTTATGGAATCATATTCGAACTCATCAATTTCTACGCGATGTTCAGGCATTTTGAAGAAGTCGTATATAAATTTCCTCAAGTGTGGCCTATTTTGGGATATTTAGTATTTGAAATACTCTATTTATGTTTGTTTTGGATAACACATAACAGACACTGCATAGCTAACGTTCTTAACAAATCTTACGAGTTGTTACAGTGTACACATGCAGTGTCATTACCTATCAGTGTGGTCTTCCCTTTCTTGACAGTTACTTTCTTTTTAGTAAAACCATTTCTTACGCCGGAAATGTTTGTAGCTCTTCCTTTCATGCATTATTTAATTTATGTGAGGTTTTTTCAAGCGTTGGCCATGGAAAGTCTCTTGATAACGTTCATGACAGTAGCAGAGACAACCATGAATGATGTTAACACCAGAATCCGTACGATTCGACCTGATGGGAGCAACATTCAAGAAGAACTCAAAGTTCCAATTTTACTATTTTGGAAAGTAGAAGAATTGATAAAAAGTGTCTCCAACATTTTTGGATCACACCATTTACTAGTGACTGCTTGCAATTTGGTTATGGCTATATTTGTACTATCTTACAGTTTTTCTATGCTTATGTCTCCAATTGAAAATACAATGACACTAGCAATGTGCATGAATATACTTGAATGGCATTTGACACTTTATTCGATTTTTTTGATTTGTAGAAGGAGTTATACTATCGACAACATGGTAAGCAAGATAGACGTATATTAATAAAATTAATTTTTTTTATCCAGTGTGATTGAAAAACTCTTTAAAACAAAGTTTTATGTTTTAAATCCATTTTTAGCCCCTGAACTGCGTATTTAAAGACGTAATATAGGCACATACCTTTGTCCAAACAGTTCAAAAGTAAAACTCTCCACTCAATTAGTTTTATGCTCAATTAGTCTAGCAATATATTTATTATTAGAATTTAAGAACGTATCGCAAAGTAAGTAGGCTATCCCCAAAATCTACATCCACAAAAAATTAATAAGTAAATAATAAATGATACTCATATTATTCAGATGGTGTTATTTCAATTTCATAATGCGAAAAGTTTTAATTAAACACTTAAGAAAAACCTACATTACATGCATAGATAGGCCTAATATTAAGAATTTTTTATAATTTTTAAATAATTTTTTATTAATTTTTTTATAATTTTTTTAAGAATTTTTTATTAAGTAATGTAATACTGAATTAGATGGAAGCCACTGATAATCATTAAAAGAACATATTTAAATGTATTGATTCTCTTTGTTTCAGTCCCGGGAAACCAAACGCGCCTTGCAAGTGTTGTCGCTCCGCGTGGACTCGAGCCAGAGGGCAAATGAAATTGTGAGTACATTTTACTGAGAACGTTAAGAAGCAGGAAGTTTACTCATTAACTATAATTACCGGGACAACGTAACCCCGCACCAGCTCTAGATATCATAAAACCCATGAAACTCAACACCAGGGCGAGAGCGGCCGTCACGATACCATGAAAGTCTGCTCCTCCTTCCTCGGTTCCTCTTTCCACCTCCACCTTCAACTTTTAACTCCCCTCCCGCTCTTACTTATTTGGTGTTGTCCACCGAGCGGCTAGTGGTTTGAGCGGCGAGTGATCTGAGCGGCGAACCTCAGGTAGAAAAGGGTCAAATGGAATTTGCCGGGAATTCCTCCCTTCGGCAGGGAGAAACTCATGAGAGGCTCTGAGTACTAGACCAGGTGACTCTGGTCCATCTATACACTCACATTTTCAGTGCCTTTACATTAGGTCACTAATGCAGTAAATATAAGATGCTGGAGAATATAATTTTACTGATTTTTGATAGTGATGTGTCAATTGTAAAATTAAGCGCTTAAATTCGTATAATTATTATAATAAGTGTAATAAGTGTGATAATAAGTGTAATAATAATGTAATAAGTGTAATTATACATTTAAATGTGTTAGAGAATGTAACTCTCGCCTTATTTGTCTGACCATTTTTGTTATTAAAGGTATTAATTATATTTTTATTTACCACGAATAATTGTTGCAGAGCACTTACGAATATTGTAAATAGGCCTTAATGAAATGAAATGAAATGAAATGAAATGAAATGAAATGAAATGAAATGAAATGAAATGAAATGAAATGAAATGAAATGAAATGAAATGAAATGAAATGAAATGAAATGAAATGAAATGAAATGAAATGAAATGAAATGAAATGAAATGAAATGAAATGAAATGAAATGAAATGAAATGAAATGAAATGAAATGAAATGAAATGAAATGAAATGAAATGAAATGAAATGAAATGAAATGAAATGAAATGAAATGAAATGAAATGAAATGAAATGAAATGAAATGAAATGAAATGAAATGAAATGAAATGAAATGAAATGAAATGAAATGAAATGAAATGAAATGAAATGAAATGAAATGAAATGAAATGAAATACTTTATTCAGTAAAAACAAGATTTTAACAATTCATAACATAAACATATATACACTGAAAATATTCCCCCACATGGGCAAAAGCCTGTGGGTGGGGGAAGAGTCCACCTGTCAGTCCTTAGTCTTAGTTGAAAAATCTTAAACTATACTTACTTGTTATATAATACATAAAATTATTATTATATTTTTTAATTTATAACTAAAAGAGCAAAAGAAAGATATCTATTTTTAAAGAAGATAAAGCTATCGTTTTGAAACGGATGAAATAACGATACATGCACATACGTAAAAAGTTTAGTCATCTGCTTTGCGCTGTCTGAGACCTGGTCACGTCACACTCACACACACACACACACACACACACACACACACACACACACACACACACACACACACACACACACACACACACACACACACACACACACACACACACACACACACACACACACACACACACACACACACACACATACTCCCTCCCACTCACGCTCTTTCTCAATCACCAGCTCTCTATCTCTCTTTTACACATACATCCACACACACAAACACACGCGCGCACGCACGCACGCACACACACTACACACAACCAATTTATTCGAAAACAGCCGCACACATTACATACATACCTTCCAACAATGAATCTTGGCTATTACAGGTATGGAGAACTTAAAAACTGTCTAATTCCATCCCGCCCTACAAGTACCAACCATTTACTTATTTCGTTTTTTAAACAATCTAAACTACAAGGCTGAGGATTTTTTAAATGTGTCGGAAGTTGAGAAAACAGGACGTTTGCAATATAAAATGATGCGGTCGTGGTAATTGTTTTGGTCAATCTCGGGACAATAATTCCCAAGTTTGTTGCCGATCTGGTTGCAGGCCCGTGCTGGCCCACCGGGACACCGGGACGTATCCCGGTGCGCCCTCTGCGTAGAGAATTTTTGGCGCCCTTCAGTTCGGAACTCATTGTACTCTGAATACCAACAATAAAAAAGAAAAAAACTTAAAGATGACTCATGTAACAGCCTTAAACGTCGTCTTAAGTGAATAAAACAATAATTTATATTAATATAATTTAATCCGGATCATTCTTGGACTAGGATAATCGACAATATTACCGAGCGGAAGACTGAATTACAACTAAATGGAACTTATGGTCCACACGGCAGGGCGAGGGCGCCCTCGGCCTCGGCCAGTGATGAGGGCATAAGAGTGAGAGAGGGGGTGGAACGAGAGTCTGCCATTGCCATCTTCATTTCGTCTGCCTGTTGATATTTGTCACTATAATAATCAGTGTCAATAACCTCACGCAGTATGCCTGTTTGTGACATGTGTGGTGAATTATTTTGTGATTTATTGTCCTTCTTGTGCAAGTTTCTAACTCTTTATGATAAAGGTAGCGTAAATTAAGGAAATTTGCATCCTGTTGGTTTTCGCCATTTTACCTACAATTCCCGCTGTTTCCTTGGTCAACAGACCTTTGTTTACAGTTTCCCATCTGTTATCTGCCATTTTACCCATAAATGTTCGTCGTTTCTATGGAAACTAACTTCAATAGCCTGCTCGTAGACTATCAAATCAAAGTGTAAAAAAGTGGGGACAAAAAATGAACATGTTTATTAGACCTACTCTATATAACCTCTATTTTAACCTCGTTGGGTTGGACACTATCTCGGGAGAATCTCTCTCGCCATAAGGTTAATTTTTTTTTTTAATGAGAGTTTTTTTAACTCTTCAGGGAGAGTTTTGAGTATTTTCTTAAATTCCACTACGATGTGTGTTTTTAGGTGTTAACAAATCAATGGGAAAATACTAGATTGCCTTGAAAACAAGAAATGTTATATGTGTGTGGCTATAATTGTGTCCTTACAGCTTACAGCAAGGTTACGTTATCTGTGCAAGGCTGTGGACACCCTTTCTATTTTTTATTTTGGGATGTTAGTTTAAGTGATCTAGAAAGACAGGTAACATTTACTTTTCATTGTTATTTGAAGGCTTAATCACTGCAATGACAGGGGCTAATATCAAACAGTGAATGAACGAAGATCGAACCCTTCGCCGAATCTGCCTCAAGATGACTGGCACGCCGTAGGCCGACCACTAGAGTAGTTTGCCGCGGCCGCGTCACCGGTCCCCACATAGTCGCGAGCGCCGAGCGCCCTTCAACAATGTTGAAGGAAACTGTGAACTGTTAATTGTGAAAACTGATCGATAACAATGATTTTGAAGTTATTTTGACTCGATCAATAGTATAGTATAATATCGCGGTCAAATCGTGGGGGAGTCGTCCACAGACATTATATTTCACCGTTTCTTCACGCACGGGATGAAGGAATATCAAATCTACAACCAGGAATGGTGAAATAATAAGTAACTATAAATTTGCTTAATTAATTGTGATGCGGCTTGTCAGTAGCGGAGACCGCGTCGAAGTGTCGTATGGCTGCGTCGGCGTGGCATACCTTATTACAACGGAATTATCGAATGCTATATCGAAAAATCTTCCCCCACTTAATTTTTTGTGTTAAATACTTTTTTTATTACTACGTTATCGTTGTGTGTTCAGTGTTATATTAAAGAAATTATTTAGTAAAAAATGGCAGTTTTTCCTCTAGCCTGTATGCTATCAAAAAATCTCTTAACTTTTTGTGGTTATTAGGCCTACTTTATTGTTTTATTTATACTTAATTAGAAATTAATTAGTAAATTCAGTAATTTAAAACAAATTACGTGTAAAATATTAACTTTTCTGAATTTGCATTTTTTTAACTTTTCTGAGTTTTGCTCTAAGGAATTAGTATGATGTAGACTGGCCACCATGAAGTACCTATATAGGGCTATGGTATATTTATTTAGCTAATTTTGGGGATAAAATTTTTTCCTGAAGCATAAATGAGTAAAAGCATAAATATTATTTGCACGTATAAAAAGTTGATTTAATGCTATCAAATAGTTTGAGATGTCGAGATGTGTATTAGGGGTTTTGAGATGTGTACATTTCCAAATATATTCACTATATTCCATACTCGAAGACAAGAGTAGTTGTCCAAGGAGGTAACTCTCCTTGTGACAACAGAGGAAGGGGAGGGGGTGTTGGATGGGGGGTTACACTACTGGCGCCCTCTGGCCATGGCCGTCCACCGCCCTAAGAAGGGCGCCAGCACGGGCCTGTCTGGTTGGGTAATTGTGAGTGATTTGCTGAAAGAGGCTATTCCGATTTTTCAATATATACAAAATTAATGTCCGTGCATATAATTGTAAAACATTAAAAACTTTGAACTCTTCAAAAAGTAATTCAGTGGGATATCGACGGTTTTTATTCAATGCGGATTTAATTATGGATTTTTGAAGTGTTTCTAATTGCGATATAATACTTTGAAAGCCCCCTCCCCACGCTAAAATACCATACTGCAAAACAGACTGTACGTATGCGTAATACACTGTTTTAATTAGATCATCAGTTAAGACATTATTTAAATTACGAAAAATAAAAATAAATTTACGAAGTTTATTTCTTATATAATCAATATGGCTGGTCCACTTTAAACGGTTGTCGAAAATGACCCCAAGGTACTTGTATTCTGTCACCCTTTCCACATATTCACACGACACGCACCCATTCACATCACCACATGTGTGTAGACGGAGCGGCAGTGTAAGTGTAAGGCATAAGTGTGTAAGTGTGTTAGCATAAGTGTAAGGAAGAATATAATGATGAAATAGATAGAAATAGATATAGGTGATGAAACTAACGTTGCCCCAGTGTTGTTTGCATTTCTACTTAACAAAAAGAAGGAAACATTGACTAACTTTCAACAATAAGACCCTATGAGTCTTGTTTGAACTGGCATTTAGAGTGTATTGCATTTACTGTATTAGGGAACTGATGGAAAGACACTGAAAATGCGAGTGTAGGCCTATATATAGGTCAGACTCACCTAAGAGGTATTGTACTCAGAAGAGCCTCTCATGAGTTTCTCCCTGCCGAAGGGAGGAATTCCCCGCAAATTCCATTTGACCCTTTTCTACCTGAGGTTCGCCGCTCAGAACACGTAACCACTTATTTTGTTCTAAACGAATTTGTTCAACATTTCAGAGCGTATCTATCTCGATAACTTTACTATAAATAAACGTGTTATGACTCACTCTATATTTGAGGCGGAATACAACCATCGTATAAGCGAAATTTTTATACAAAGTATAGTTTATTCGAAAACATTAAATTACAGTATACTGCATTTTTCCATATCAAGCTATATGTCACTTGTTTCAAAATAATCTTATACACTAGTAGTGGAGAAACGCGGGAGCTGGCTCAGTTCAAGGTCACCTGAGCGATGACGTCATCGAGGTCAATGACCCCACCGATGACGTCATCGATGACGCAATCGATGACGTCATCACCAATTACGTCATTCTGTGACGTCACACCCATGACGTTGCAGAAATGACGTGGCGATGACGTCATCACCCCTTACGTCACCATTATGACGTCATCGATGTCACAAAGGTCAAGGTCACGCTGAAACCTAAAATTTTTAGGCACTTTTGCAGTTTCTCGCACTACGCTCCGAGTTTCAGTCAGGTTTCAATGACCTTGACAACTTGGAGCGAAATTAGACGAGAAACAGCAAAAGTGCCGAGGGAACTCAAAGTTTGCAACGTGACTCTGCCTAAACCGTCATGTGACACCGCTCGAGTGACCTTGAACCGATACAACTCCCGCGTTTCACCATTACTGCAACCGCGATGCGCACCCCACGACACCTCGGGAAACTTGAAAATGTCAAGCTAGGTAGCACCGTTTTGGTGCTACCTTAAATTTACATGTTAAAGTGTGATGACCTTGAGGTTGACTGTGAACCTGGGACTTAGGATTGTCTTTAACAGCTTGACGTTTTTGCCAGAGTTTAAGTGTGGTGACCTTGAACTGGTTAAAATCAAAACTGCACAGCAGACTGCACAACACGGATGTGCACACTACGACAGCCGCCGAGCGACTGACCTCCGGGCCCTGCGTACTCTAGATATATGGGGAAGTGGTGGGGGAAATTTCAAGGTCATTCAAACGGAGTTTTAAAAAAGTCAAAGAGTAGAAAGACTACTCTTGTGAGTCTATAGCGATTTCATTGATAGTGAGTGCTTCTGTATGCCAAGTTGATCTGTATTGACACGCTCCTAAATAATGTTTGCAAAAACCTGCAAAATGATTGTTGCACAATTTGCAGCCAGTTAGCTGTTTTAGTTTGAATTCAATGCAACGTTCAGGGCAACAAGTGTACTTATGCCCTCTCATTTGGTACACATGGAATGTCTTCAACTTCGGTTTCGGCTTCTTCCAAGACTTGCACTTACACATGCACTGACTAAAAGCTTCACATGTTCTACAAGCCAGGCCATCCACCACATCAATGCCATTCGGCCATGAAAAACATTTCTGTTCGCAACAGTAGTTGAGTTGACTCTCCATGTTGCTGCGGTGAAGGTGCGCGATGAAATAATGCTGTAGTCAGTGAGAGTGCACCTTAAATAAACTCAGTGGAGGGGGAAAGGTCAAGGTCATTCAAACGGAGTTTTAAAAAAGATGACTAGTCGTCCTCCTCGTCCGTCGTACTTGGAGAGCTGTCAGACGAAGAGCCCCGTGCAGGTGCTCTCCAGATGAAATGTATATCTATTTGAAAGCGCAGGCCTGGATCTTGTACCATCAACTCCTTTAATCTATTACATACCAATTCCACTTTGTACACATTGTTAATAATCAACACCCAAGGCTTCGGCTGAACATAACGTGTAGTTGAGTCAGCCTCGCAGACAGTTACACCTTCCGGTGATATTGGAGTGTATAAATGTGTAAAATCTCGTTGCTGAGGCTGGCTTGAAGTTGAAGGTTCTGTGCCGACCCTGGTTGCATCAAAATTCAAATCCATTCTACATTCAAGAGGTCCAGGGTTCCCGTTGAATACATTGAGTAATTTTTGATACAAGACTTCCACTTCTGTCGCATCCTGTAAATGAACAGTCCACCGCAAGGGAAATGCTTCGTCCGTAGTGGAGTCAACTTGAGAAAGAGTTCCTTCCGCCATGGCAGCCAAGCAAGGAATGAGGTGAGCTGCAGTCAGTTGTAACATTATTGAAAAGTAGAGGGGGAAATTTCAAGATCATTTAAATTGGGTTTTAAAAAAGGAAGGAGTGGAGGGGGAAAGTTCAAGGTCATCCAAATGGAGTTTTAAAAAAGGAAAACCTAGAAAGTAACATTGAAATCTTCCAACTGATGGTGGCGAGCGTTTTCTTCTGCAACCTTGCCGACGCATGTAACTATGCCGTACAGTATGAACAGTACAACCATGATAAGGCCGAACAACAAAAGATAGCCGTTTACTATCATGATATTTTCTGAGTGGATCTGCTTTCTTCTTATCGCCCTCTCTTGCATCCTCTTCTCTAACTCGTGTACGAAGTCACAGCATGCGTGAGGACATCTTTCATCTGTTGGTAGGTTAGCCATTGTTGATGTTGTAGGTTTGGCCGTTGAAGAAGGAATGAGGTATCTAATTATGTTGTCTCATGTATATCAACAGTGAAGTGGTGGGGGTAGCGAATCAGTGGAGGGGGAAGTTTCAAGGTCATTCAAATTGTGTTTTAAAAAAAACCCTATCTTGTTACTGAGCATATATGTCAGTAACAAGATAGGTGACTTTGCTCTTTTTACTTCTTTAATATAATAAAGAAATAAACATATTCTACAATTGTAAGGACAAGGAAGACAACCGCTAGTCAGCTGAAGTAATCCAAGTTGTCTGGTTCGGTCTTCATCGACGCCGGTGAGGAAGCTGTCGTTGAAGAGGAATGTCCAGGCTCTTCCTTCGGCTGCCGAAGATTCCGTATATTGCAAGCGTAGACTTGCACGTTTATACGGTAGCCTCTTGCCACCATCAGCTGCAACTCCTTGTACAAGTCGTTCAGCTCCTGTTGCGTTTTGATCGTCACCTCCTCATAGCTGGCACAGCTTACGTTCAGAGACATACTGATGTTGTTCGGTTGGCTGCTGGAGTTGAAATGAAGACGAGGCACAGCACTTGGAGGTATATGAAAAAGTGGTGGGGGTGTTTTGCATTCAAGCAGGTTTGACTTGTAGCGTGGTGGTGGGGGTAACTGTGAAATGCAAAGGTCAAAGGTCAAGGTCACCCGCGAAGTTTAAAAAAAAATGCAACATATCAATATGTGACAAACTTCACATATTGATATGTTGCATTTTTCGTCTTTTTGTATTCTTTTTTGTCTTTTATGGTTTATTTATTTATAAAACATTACAATAACATATGTACAACAGTAAAACTTAAATCTAACACTGCTGCTTGTCGGCGATGTGGATGGTCAACTCGGTGGAATTGCTACCCGTGCAACCGTGGGAAACCAGATAGAGACAGCCGGGTTGGATGGAGCGCAGATCCTCGTTCTGGAGGAGATGGACGAACCGTTTCGGCAGGTAGACTTGGAACTTGGGCTCATCCCCCGGAGTGAATGGTGCCTCGCTAAGACTGCAGCAGATGGCCTCTCCAACTGTAGTCTCCATCTTCTTCATGGCGTGGATAATGTAGTGCTTCTCGTCTTTAAGTTCGGAACACTTCTTGACGGGTAGTATGGTAGATTTGGAGTGAGCATTGAACTGCTCAACCAAAGTTTGCAGGAACTGGTGAGATGCCATGGTCAAGTTATAGATCGTCTTCTTCGTCTTCTTGCTGGGAGATGTTGTCGTCTCGGAATCTCGAGTAATACTCATGCCAGGTCCCGGTCTGCTCCTCACTTATATAAATAACCCCCGTTACCCCCACCACTCCCCATTTCCCCACTTTGAAGGTAAGATGCGAGTTTATAGGCGTTTTTTAAAGCGCAATGTCTATCTTTTTCATGTTCTGGACTTTTAGTACAAATACAAACATTTTCCATCGTATACTTGTAGTTTTTATCCAAATCCACATCATTAACCGGAACATGAGTAAATCCTTCGATCCATCTTTTCTTTTCCAGCCCCTTTGTGTAAATATTGGTAAACTTGTCTGAAAAGTGATGCATAATGTGATACAAGTCCGTGTAACTTGTAAAACCATCATACCAATCGATATGATGGAAGTGTTTTGAAATCCATCTGTTGGTAGTAGCGGCTTTACTGGTTAAAGATGAATAAGAACATGGTGGTTTAAATAAAAACGAATAAGGAACACTTGTATTGATGTCGAAAAACACAAGTTCTTTTATGATAAATCTATCATCATTACCCCGAAACGCTTGGAACTCAATTATACCAGGTTTGGACTTTACTTGTTCTTCTTCCTTGTCCATTGCGAAGATCACTCGTCTGCTCATGACGAAGTCCAAAGGTCAACTGATTTCCACACCACGGTAGGTACGACTTTTATACCCGGCCGTACAGTTGTTGGCGCGTTGGTGTATATTTAACGTGGGCACCGTCCCCGGTAGGCCTAACCCCACAAAGTGTTTGACATTGTTTTAAAAATTAACCATTGCTGTGTAGTTAATTGTCATTTAGGTTTCCATCTTTACATTTTCCTTGTTTTCATTTTCATCACTAACACTTGATTCTTCTCCTCCTTCTTCTTCCTCTTTTTCACGTTTTACTGATTTCTTATGTAGTTGAGCGTACTTTTCCAATTGTCTCCACATTTGTACTTCATGAGGAACCCTATTGAATATAGAAGTATCTACAGGTCCGTACAATATAGGTGCGTCCGGTTGTTTGTCCAAAGTGTCTTCCAGATAATCTTTAATAATTGAACTTGAAAACACCAGTTGTCTTAAGTACCTCGTTATTGGTTCAGTTGCACAAGTTAGAATAAAAAACTCTTCTCGATTAAGTTGAATCTTGTTATCATGTC